>JAPMOQ010032560.1:357116-383877 GCA_026543055.1 Argiope trifasciata | reverse complement strand
CACAATTGAAAATTTAAATCTTCGAGTTAGCTTCGATACCTGTTTTCTCCGAGCGGAGCTCGGTCACCCGCTGGTTAGAGTAATATGAGAGTCTCATACTAAAATTGAAATGTTATTTTTAAAATGTTACCTTTTAATTAATTTTTCATATGTATTTGAACGAAATTAACCAATCAACACGAAAAAAAAAACATTATAAATTTGAATACCTAAATTTATATTCTTAGATAATAAATGGTAGATTATTATTTTTTTATACTAGCTGGTACTCGGTAGGATGCTGCCACCGAAAAAAATATTAAGTGCAATCAATCAATAATCTGGCAATGTTTCATCGAAATAGGATGAACAGTACGACAGCATATAAAATACGAACAAACAAATATTAGTGTTTATATATTAGATTTGTGTATTCTTTTAGAATTGGAAAACTTGCTGTTCTTTCAGAATGAAGATAAAAGAAACTGCTTATGATATATCGTTATTCGTTCAGTATTTTAAAGTTTAATTTTAGAGAATGTGATTAAGATATTTTCTTTTAAAATGGATTAAACATAGAATATATATTTACGCCATTAAATCATCAAAATTAAAAATTCATTAAAAATTAAAATGGTGCAAAATTATTTGTATTACAATATTTTTGGTGGTTACAGCAAAAAACGCTAAAATTTAATTAAAATTTAAAACCTCGAGGATTAGTCTCCTCAAAACATTCTCGCATAATTTGTAATAAAGTTGTTACATCTGAGAATGACTTGCATGTTATTTGCATATAATAGATTAAAAAAAATATTAACCTTTAACTTGGATTTCGCCTTTCAACAGAATCTATTGTCCCCTTCGACAAGCTATTTTCAGATGAATCCTTGGTAAATAGATGCGAATGAGATTCGTTTTCATTTAATTTTAGATTTCCATTCTTTTTGCAAATAGAACAGATTAATTTACAAAAATTTGAAGGGCATTGTTTTATGAAAATATGGAATTTTAGATCACTTCATTGACTGTCAGGAAGAAGACTTTCTGGCATTTTTTTTTAATAATGATATTCAAAGCGTCATAATTTGATCAAACTTGCATACATAAGATTAAAACTGTTTTTAGTTGTAGTCACAACAGATAAAAACTTTTTTTATTTAAGAGTTAAGAGCGCCAAGTAAATTTTTTGTATTATAAGTCATTGTATCAAAAGACAGTAAAAAGTTTAGACTTCATCATTACTTCAGAAGTACATCAATTCACTTAAACAAAACAAAAATGTTAATTGCGACATTTAACTCTTTTTAATTTAAAGCTGTATACTGAATTTTATAACAAATAAGAGAAATTTTCTTAAAATAAGCCTCTTATTTGCTGCATAAATTATTTTCCTAAAATGTTCTGTGATATACATATAACTTCTAAGATGAATTATTATAACATTTTACTCGTTTTTTTGAAAATTTTATGATTTCAGCAAGAAAAGGTTTTGTATTTTTTGAAATTTAATCATTTTCATTTGAAACTCAAATGTTAGGAAAGGTGATATAAGATTAGTGGAAGGCATAATATAATAAGCCGAACTGTATAAATTTCAAAATGGCTTACTATTATCAAAATTTAAAGCTTGAAGATATTTTGTTGATGAAAACATTAAGAACACCTTCTATAAAATATTTGATTTAAACTTTTTGCAACAATAATTCCAGCTAATGGGGTAATCTTCAAAACGAAATAGTAAGGTTATTTTGTTTGCAACAAAACGTTAATGTGAAGATTAGTTACACTTGGTATGTTATATGCGACAATTTAATTAACAAAGAATTATTACAATTGCTTTCTAAAATTTTATGTGCCCTTTCTCAAGAGGGTTTTGATAGTGATTAAGTTAAAAGGTATAAGAATGTGTATATTAGAGTATAAGAATGTAAAATGTATAAGAATATAAAAGGTATAATATTATTAACTAGCCGCCTTTGGCAGCCAGCTGGTTCGCCATGAGTAATGCGTTCTAAATTTTTCTAAGTCACATATTCATTAGCCTTGAAGTAATTCCGGGCATTGATTGGCCTGAAATTAAAAATGTTTTTTTTTTTTTCCGTGATGCTGCCAAAATATTAAATATGGTTTTTTAAAGAAAGTGAAAAAGGAAAAAAATGTATATTGAATAAATGATTTAGATGTTGCAAACGATTATAGAAACCTTGGCTTTGCATTTATTTTTTTAGAAAATATCATATTTTATAATGGAAAAAAAATTATTGAATGAATGATACAGATATTGCAAACGATTATAGAAATATGCTATTAGGTCAGGATTTCAATGCATATCCTATCTAAATTCAATCAGGTTTACTGTAAATAAAGATAATTTATGGAATTAATAATATAGATACTTCAAACGATCATAGAAACCTTTGCTTTTCATTTCTTTTTTTAGAAAATATCACATTTTATGTTTCTTTTATTTTATCCAGTCACGTGCTAAAAGTTGCATTTCTTTAGATTTATTTTGCGATGATAGTTTTTTTTATTCGAACTTCCGGCATTCTTTTATTTTATCCAGCCTCGAGCTAAAAACATGATTAAAATATTTTTTTTAAATTCGTTAAAAATAGAAGTTTACGTTATAGATTTAAAAAACTGATAGAGTTCGAAAGCTTATTTTTTAATCTTTAAATTGATGTAAAAATCATGTTTGTGCGATCATATTTTTGGACGTCATAGCGGAAAAACGTCGAAATTTTGCTTAAATTTTAATTAATTTAAATTCTAATAAAAAATTCGAAAAAAGGGCTCCTAGGTGCACATTCCCAGCCTCCAAGGTATACATGTACCAAATATGGTTGCTGTAGGTCCAACGGTCTGACCTGTAGAGCGCCAACACACACACACACACACACACACATTGAGCTTTATTATAAGTATAAATTAATACAACAAAATAAAGTAAATCCGATTCTAGAAATGAGTATTAAAAAAGGAAAAATCTGTTGGAAATTGTTTCTATAAAAATTCACACTCAAAGCGATAGAAGTACTAATTTATTTTATTTCTTTCTGAACTGGAAGCTGCATTTTATTCGCGTAAACATGTGATTTTGTGTGTGTGTGTGTGTTTCTTTTTGAATCAACTATATGTTATGCATTACTTCTTTTTGTATAATTATATATTGCAGAAGATTGTTCCTTTTAATGAAAACTAATGAATGACATTCTTTATGGATTTCTAGATTTATTTATTCCATTTTATAAAGTCTTATTTTGCTTATGAAATTATTATCCAATATGGGTCATTTATAATTTCTATAAGTTCTGTTCTAATAATTTATTTTTGCTACAACAGAAATATTTTATAAGCATTAAAACAAATCTAGTTTATTAATTATCTATTAAAATTCAAATCAAATTCAAAATAGTTAATAAATAAATTTTAATGAGGATATTTTGAGAGTAAATAAGTGAATTTATTTTTATCGCAAATATCCAAGAAAATTTTTTACTATAAGAGGAAAGTTAGTGTATTAAAAAACACCCATAAAAACGTAAAGAATTTTACTAAACTAATTATAATAAATTAATATTTATTATTATTCTGTGTTTAAATCAAGGTCATTTAAAATTTCTTCTATTTAAAATTATTTAATTGTTATGTCTTGAATCTTGAATGTAAATATTTTGGGATATGGAGCGACAAAGGTTATAATCCCCTGGTTGCCACAAAGCAGCGATTAAAAGTTCTCCAAATTAACATTCCTGTATTCCGAAATGCACAGAGGAAGCATCACCTGCTGGAGTGAATAAAAGGATGCGCGCACACACACACAGAGTCCGTTTTTACAACTTAAGAAATATCAAAGTACTTGAGAGATTGCCGAAAGATGAGCAGATTTTTTTTGTTGGTGAAAACATGGGATAAGAGAACATCGTAGTAAATATCGGGATCATCGTAGCTTGTTCCATAACACCGTTCTGTACGTTGAATATTTTTGACTTTTGAGAAGGATATGAGAAATATCGTTTATCTCTCCACATTTGCTGCACAAAGGGTTATCAGTAAGATTGTATTTATGAAGAAGTCCTGGAGTGATGATGGTTTTGCTGATTATACGGGCAATGATTTAATCGTGTATACTGTTCTCTGTCCATTTTGAGATGGATATAATGTCGGGAAATTCACTCAATAATGGTTGATATTTACTTTTTAGGTAGTTTTCGTATGCGCTTTGTCTAGAGATTTTTTTCATTGTAGAAAAAATATCTTCAGGAGAAATCCATTCTAGAAATAGTGTAGATGCCGAGACCTTCCTCGTCAGATAATCAGCCTCTTCGTTAAAGGAAATTCCGGAATGTCCAGGAACCCACAAAAGAACTATTTCTTGATTTAGTTTTTTCCTGATATAAATTTTTGAGGCGAGTCTTTGGATGACCTTAGGAGAGTGAAAAGGGACATTTTTAAGTGCTAACAGAACTGAATAGCTATCCGAAATAATAAGATTGTGCTTTTCTGGGATTGAAAGATCGTCCACCGCTTGGCAGATTGCCAAGGCTTCAGCAGTGAATACTGAATTTAATGTATGAATTCTGTAAAGAAATTTTTGAATGCTAGATACACCTGCAATTGAGGTGGAATTTTCAGATTTCGAGCTATCTGTAGCTATAATAAAATGATTTTTAAAGTAATTCTGTAAACACTCATTGAAAGCTGCAGTAATAATTGGGATTGGTAAACCTTTGTTCTGGAACCTGAATTCATTAAAAAAAATATTGCATAAATTTGGGTTATATTGTAGATGGAGTGGCATAGTAATTATATGATCCGGTACGCAATTAAGTTGCTGGAAAGTGTTATTAATGATTTCTTTATCTTTGTCGTTCAAAAAACGATCCATCTCATTGTGATTATCAACCAAAGGTGAAAAGGACTGGTTGGATATTTGTTTTATAAAAAATTGTATTGCTAGACGTTTGATCTTGTCTGAAAGTATTTCTTGGCCAGCTAATTTTAATAAAATGATGTTGGGGGTCCAAATTGGTACTCCGAGAGCTACTCTGAGTGCCATTGTTTGTATAGTGTTACAAGATTTGAGTTGTGTTTCGGAAAATTTATTAATTATGGGACAACTATACAAGAATATGCCAAATATACTGTTGTTAGCGATTGTAATTACGTGTTTCGTTCTTGCACCATTTCTTTTGGAACCTAGTATTTTGAGACCGAAAATTTTTTTAAGAGCCTTGGTTCTTAAATTTTGTAATATTCTGCTATTTTGTTTAATTCTTGAAAACTGGATTCCAAAATATTTAATCGTTTCACTCCATGATTAGTATGTCTAAATACTGTTTATCGGTTTATTGCATTTTTGCACTTCAAACAACAGTTAAACCCTTAAAATATTTAAAAGCATTAATTTACTTGGAAGTAAATAAATATCTAAAGCATTTTATTTTTTCTCATTTGAATCAAAATTACAAAAACAATCCAAAGGTCATTTAATTAGAGTAAAAAATATAAGCAAGCATTAATGAAATGTACAAAAATAAATAGTGCAGAATTGTTATCTTGTGTGACTGAAAAGTAACGAAATTGAAGATCATTTTTTTTATCTTGGAGATCGATTCATGATAGAAAACATTATTATTCTGCTAAATAGGAAATCCATATTTTTTAAATATTAGAACTATTTTCTAAAAACATAAATAAAATTTGTGCTCTATTTCAGTCTCTCTCATAACTCTTTCGGAGACCTCACCTCATACTTCAATTCATTTAGCTGACATTATTTTATTCGTCACTATTCTATTAGGACGGCAAACAAAGCAGTCTAAATATTTAACTGTTGACCGTGAATTCTCTCATGTTCCGGGTAATGAAGACAAAATTTGGTTGAATTTGCGATTTGTTAAAATACTAACTCTAAAAATTCAAGTACGATAACGTTTTTCTTTTCAAATAAATCAAAATGAATGCTTTAGGAGATGGAAAGCTTTCTGGAGCTGAAAGGGAAGAGCTTATTGATCAAGTTAAACAACAAGTAGCAGTTATATTGGCCCAAGAATTACTCCAAGTAAATAAAATATTTCATCATTTTTCATTTATTAGAATTTAAATTCTCGTATTTCATCAAAATATCTTCATTTGGCAGCAGACGTTTTAAAATATATGTAATAATCTTTCGAACAGGAATTCATTGCTTTAATTTTATAAATTTAACTTAGAAATGTTGAAATCTGCATGGTTTTCTATCATTTTATGTTCAACGTTAAATTAGTCATCGCAGCTCATTAACTGAAACGTGCTTTTTTTTTTAACTGCTAGGATTTGCGTGCATCCTTTTTGATAATTTACCTAAATTTGTTACTTTTACTGTATCCTCTATATTTCTGCACTTGGTAACATAATAGTATAGAAACTTTTTAGCTATGGTGATATTTCTGAATATTAATTGCATTAAAAAATTATATCTTCGAAATATCAGAAGAGGACAGTTTTTTAAAACCTACCTAAAAATCTTAAGTATTGCATATTGTTACTTTATTATAAAGAAACCAAATATCTAAAAAAAATTAACAGCATCATGGTTATTCATCAACAAACAGACTATGGAACACTCATAGTTAATATAGATTATTGAACACTCATTGATATTTTTTGTCTTTTGATTTGTATCATTAAATAATATCAAGAATTTTGGATAAATATAATTATAACATTTCTCTTCATTTTTAATTTATTGTGGTTGTTTTAATAAAATTGTTTGCTATTGGTATTATTTATATATTTTTGTAAATTTGGAATATCTAGAAATATTTAAAATATTAATAATACATTCCTGCATAAATATATATAAAAGTATTTGGTGAAGATGTGCCCCTGCTTGGCGCATTTTCAAAAAGTCGCCAACTGGCGCGTAATTGCGTGTTGTCTCGCAGAGTTGAATGTAACTAACACTATGTAAAAACGCGCCAGTTGGTGACTTTTTGAAAATGTGCCAAGCAGGGGACCCAAAGCACAGATTAACCAAGTATTTCCCTGTAGCATCCTTGTCGATCACCTAAGTATAATTGTTATTGAAGCCCTGCATCAAAACTATTTTATGTATAAAATTGTTATAAGCTCGCAAATCTTGTTCATATTTGTTAATCAATAATCATATAATTATTATTACTGTGTTACTGAAATATTTTCATAATTTAACCAACTGTAACATTAAAAAAACTTAGATAAAAATTAATAATAATACAACTAAGCATTTTATGTTTCTCTCTTATACTAAAAATTAAAGGTTACTTGAAAAAAAATTATTTTGCCATTTACTGGGTTTGCACTTTATATTTGTGCTTTCTTGAATTATGAGACTTATTTTAGAGAGCTTTCAATTATGACATCATAGTAACCGATATCATTAAGATATTTAATCAATATCTTTTGAAATTGAAGATTTTCCTAATCTTTAATCTTGATAGTAAAAGAAGTGATTTTTATAATTTATGTGAATATCACTAAAATTGAATTTAGCACATTTTTAAATTTTAACTTTTTAAAAAGGATATTTTTGTTTGTTTTTAGAAAATTACCGACAAATGTTTCAGGAAGTGTATCACCAAACCAGGTACTAGTTTGGATAACTCGGAACAAGTATGTATTTTTTTCTGCTTGAAAATTTTATTTGTCCAAAGACTTTTATACAACATACAATTCACCACAAATCTGTTGAAACTCATTTCCTTCATTGTTGTAAAAAATCACTTTTTAAAAAATTTATAGACAATTTTTAATCGGCATATACTATACACTAATCAGATTTTGAAGGAGAAAATATCACTGTTTATATTTTAATTTATTTTCAAAACAATGCAAAGATCTCAGAAATATTTTATTACATTTTAAAAATATGGTTATATACATGCATGTGTGTTAGTAAAATTATTTTTAGAATAACAGAAAACTGTTTTTCAGCAGGAGAGAGGGGATTATTATTGTTATTATTTTAATCCATAGGTTTGTTTTTAACGTAATTTCAAAATTATTACAATTTTTATTTTCAGTTATGTTAAAAATCAACCCTTAACTGGGATGGTGGTATAAGTTCTAGGCTAACTGAGGAGGTGCAGTCTTTGATATTATTATTCAAATAGAAATTCTTGAAAAAATTTAATATAAATTTTGTGTATATATTTAATAAATTATTTCCTTAATACAAAAAAAAAAAAAAAAAAAAAATTGAAACAAAATTTTACAGTTAATATTCTCATGGACAAATTAAGAATTGCAACAAACATTTGTCAACTATAATAACAAATTGACAACAAACTTTATAATTGCAACAAACTTAAAACGTATACCATACAAATGATCATTTTTAGTATATAAATATATGTGTGTGTTATTTTATCTTTCTGAGCATATATATTTTATTTAACATACAAATGTATGACAGTAATAATAAAGTGTGATAGATGATGATTAAAGAGAAAAGTAAGAAAGAATTTATATTAAGTATAAATGATCAGTCTTTATAAGTAATTATTTTTCAGATCCTTATACACATCTATAGCTATGCGGTTTCCCTTATTATTATTGGATTAAAAAATTACATATTTTCTTCTTTTCCAAATTGGTTTATCCCATAATTACCATTACCTAAAATTTATTCCAATTTCAAGTGAAATTCTTGATTTATTCTTGGATTTCTCCTTCTTTTCATTTTACATAAAATCAATTATCTTACAAGTGCATTTAAAAACTGCATTGGATTCATAGCAGAATTTTAAAGATAAATTTGATATAAAAATTTATATTTATATTCAGAAATTCACTATGACAATAACCATAGGCTATTGGTTTGTTCATCTACTGCTTGAGTTTTATAGAGCATTTTTTATCTAAGGAAATCAATTTCCAATTTTAAAATGTTATTTCAGGTTTTTGAGTTTCTCAATCAATGTCTTTACTGTATTGAATAAATGGCATTAGAATTATAGATCCTCCCTTCTCTTTTGATATAAATATTTATAATTAAAACACAACCTTTATAAATTCATATAAAATAGAATGTCTAGCATTTGGTTTCTCTTGTAGGTAATCTTTAACAATATCCTTTCTTTTTATTACAATTGTCATCATATATTAAAATATTTTTTAAAGTTAGTTATGTGAATTAATAAATGGACCTATTGTTATATTACTGTAAGTATGTTTTTGTTAAGTTTGAAAATAGGTTTACTCAATCATAAGATTGCTCCAGTTGGTTTATTACATTTTTAAAAATTCATCTTCTAATCCAGTAGCATTTACATCAATGCCATAATATAACATTTTACATATAATTATTTCAAGCATTAGTTGATGTGTGAATTTGTATCAATTCACACATCATTCTTTATTATACACATTTCATATCGTGATGTGCTTCTGAAATAATCAATGTTTCTTCAATATAAACATATATGCCTTTAGTGTGAGCTTTTTATAAATTCAAAATAAATGAATTTAAAACTTCAGAAACAGGCATCCCTAAGTTAGTCAGATTGGAAATAACTGTAATAATCATGAGGATAATCGAATTGCAAGCATTGTGACAAAGTTTTAAACCTCTTTATTTGTGTCACGGAATGCGACATTTCTTGCCAAATTCTATCATTTGTAAAAAAAGAATGAATAGAAAATCATTTGTAAAAAAAAAAAAAAATCTTCATAACTTAATTTGAAGAAAAATATGTATATCAGTAATCTTGAAGGAATCTTTAATTTTTCCAAAACAATATTTGTTATTTAACTTTTGTTTGTGTCTGAAAAATTGTCTTTTATTTCCTCCTCCCCATTTGTCTATTTTACTATCTTCTATAAATATTTATCAGTAAAGAGAAGCTCCAAAATAGTTGTGTTACTTTCCTAATTCTTCATATTGGAATAAACATGGGAGTGCAATGTGAGCAGAAACTCATAATAATCTGTTCCAGCGGGTGTGGCCGTTATACCAACATGAAAGGTTGCACGTATTTCCCACATATGCTATAGTAAATTTTCAAAAGCGTGACTATTAAAATTATATCGTAAATAGCTTAGGATTAATAACTACAATCACTTTAAACATTTTTTAGTTAAAAAGAAGTAGAAACAATATAAACATAGATTGCAATGACTATATAAAATGACTGCAGGTTAACTGAATTGATTTAAAAATAATATAAATTAAATTGCTGATATTTTGACTGAGCAATTTGCATATAAAATATAGAAGTGCAAAATTACATAATTTATGTATAAAAAGGAAAAAGTAATTGAAAGTTAAATATGAAAATGAAGAAAACAGTTTTGTTGCTCTTTCATTGTAGCATTGTAATTCAAGCAAATGTGTTTAGTGTGCTCCAAACATATAAATTTCTGTCCAATCTCACAACCAAATCTTGCAATTCTAGTCCACTTTTTTTTTTTTTTTTTTTGACAAGGTTTTTTCCTTGACATTGCATCTTCCACTTCTTCAATACCTAGTTCGATTTTTCTCTTCGGCACCTTTAATTTTAGCTCACTTTTTAGAGGTTTTTTTTTCAACATTTTCCTTCGTAACTGCATTTGCCAGCTGTCGCCAGTTTAAAACAATATGGATTTATTTGTAAAATCATACAAAATCAGATGCAACAAAAACTTACATGAACTGTCGCTTGTATCTCTAAAATACAAATATATGATTGGCAGAGACCTATTAATGCCACAAACTTACAACAACAACTGAAAGTAGGTCAAAGGGAGGGGAGACAAATAGCCAAAGACAGGCATTCTCTGCGCCACCAGATCTGAAGGTATAAAATGAAATTCATCTATAGTGTATCTCTCACATACGTGCGTCAGCTGGAAGATTAAAAATAGTTTGTTTTTTTCTTGATAAAGACCTACTTTCTTATTTATCATCATCATCAGATAAATTTGAAAATGAACTTTAAGCAAAAAAATAGTCCATACAATTATCTTCATTATTAATATCACTTTCTACATTGAAATTCAATATCATTACCAAAGTTTCAATACAGTTCTTTTACACATTATTGGAAAAGTAGCAAAATGGAGCTCTCTTCTAAACTGCATAGAAGCAAATAACCAGAATATGTTTAAATATAAACTCTGTTAAAAGACTTCTTTTGCAGAAAAATATTCAAAATTACTTTATAAATGTTTTTATTAGTATGGATTAAATGATTTTTTAAATATAGTAAACTAACTTGAATCGTTTTAAAAATAAATAAATAAATCTAGATTATAAAATAAACTTATCAAAATCAGATTTTTATTTTAAAATAAGGCTGATGGATAATATTTGCCAGTTGGAATATATTTAGGAACTTATGATTGACTAGTTAGCTGAATCAAAACAAACAATTTGGGCTGTTTTTCCCAATTGGGCTAACTGGGCTGTAGTTCAAAGTTGCTTATTAAATAATTTTATTCAATTTATTCTGGCAAATGGAAATACTTAAGAAAAAATATTTTTACTATAATTTTAAATATCCTTAATAAAATTGGATATATATAAAATTTAACTAACCTTTAAAATGTACTGCTATTTGCTATATTATTATTAAGATAACTTATCTTAGTGGTTTATAGTTTTAAGTTTTCTTGCTGATTGTTTCAGTATCAGTATTTTCAGACAGATGCATTTCATGGGGATTAATTTTAAATTACTAATAATAATGCAAATAGCAGTACAATCAGTTTTAAATTTTTATTCACTCAGTAGTATGCTATATTGAAGAATATTGCAAGTTTTTATTAGTTAGGTATCTTCTTTGACTTATGGCATTCAAATCATGTTATGAATTCATATGGAGCATATATTACTCTACCTCTGGATCTTCAAGTGAATTAGGATGGTTGCAGAAACAATTGACTGATGATAGTTTAGCTTTTGGAAATATAACTGTCTTTAGATAAGAATGTATGGCATTAAAGTACTAATATAGCTTATCAAAATGAATGTAGTGTTCTTGATAATCCAATTTTTTAAACTTGAGTGGGGTTTCATAGACGTAACTGAATGTAAAATATAAAAAGTTGCTCCTTGTTGTTTCCCTCTAACATTAATTATTGGCTTGTCTCTGCCAATAGCAGAATCTTATTGCTATTATTAATATTTAATATATATTCTCCCAAATGTTGCATTCATTCTATTTATCATAACGTATCATAGTATTGTAAAACTATATCTACAGTGTGAAGGCATTATGGGTTCTAAATGGATAAGCAGTAAGATGCATTTTTCAATTCACTATATTTGTGAACTAAAATAACTTTTTATCCTTTTTATGATCAAGTTGACTTAAAACCAATAATTTTATTAAGTTATTTTTAAAAGGTAATTTTATAAGTATTAAATAACATATTTCCATATTCTTAACTACTAGCAACAAATTGCATTCTAGATGCACCAAATGATCATAATGCTGCTATATATAATAGTTTTTTTCCCCCTTTAGAGGAGGGAGGATTGACAAAAATTGTCTTTCAAAATAATTATAAGATGAAAATCTAAGGAGTTATTTTTAGATGAAAACTCTGGATTCTTCATTCTGTTGTGAATACTGCTATTGAAAATTAGAATGTGTCATATCGCTCAATGAGAAAATCTGAGTATAGAATTTAAACTACTAAGTTGTTGAACTGATAATAATAATCTCAAACCTTGAGTGATACAACAGTTAATTTTTGCATAAGCAAAAAACGGAGGATCATAAAATTGGATTGCTGGTGCAGAATCTGTATGTCTTTTAATAAATGTTTAAATTTTAAAAAGTTATAGATTTAAATTATATGGGTACGTTCTTAGGTTTAATCTGAATGTTATTGATTTGATATCTTATTTTTACTTAATATATATTATTTTATCTAAATTATTTTTTCAGAAATGCCTTTCTATGTGTATGGACAGATACATGGATTCATTCAGCCTAGTATCTAGAACGTATGCAGGTAGACTTCAAAGAGAAAGAGGACAGATATAGGTTCCTGTTATATAAATTGAAAGAAAAATACCATAGAATGTAATTTATTCAATGTATTTGTAGCATTATAAATTATAAAATTTTAATTGCTGTTTCATGACTCATATGCAAACTTTTGTTTTGCCTTTTTATTCAACCTTCATGGGAAATTTTGAATGGCTGTATATTGAATAAAATTAATTTTTTGTTATGATTTGAAGTTTAATATATACCTGAGATATACATTTTGTGTTCTATATTTTCTGCAGGGAAATTTAAAAAAACAGTATCTCTTTTTATATATATCAAAAAATTAAATATACATAAAGTTTATATTTCTTTATATAAAAGGTTCCATACATAACATTATATTTTAGTCACTTGTCAAAAAAACTTACCATGAACAGCATGAATTTGTTTTGAATAGAAATGTATTTAATAATGCTGCAATCATATTGCATTTTTCTGGTGCAGTTTAGCCAAAACATGGCTCTTGCACCAATAAATAACAACAACAACAACCTTCTCTTCCTTTTAGGAGTACTGGGACTTAGTACATAATTGTCATAATTTTATTCATATTTTGAATTTTATTTCTTAAGTTGTAACATTTTTGCTTGATTCAAATCAACTAAAATTAAGATTTAAAAATAATCCTTTGAAATTATATATATTGGGATTTAATGTTTATTAATTATCTGCATTTACATCTGCAGAAAATAATCACTGAAGAGTTGTCTTATGACAATTCATTCCAATAATATTTAGCTGTATAGGGAGGGCTTTTAATTTCAGTAAAAGTTCATGAAAAAAAGCCGAAATAAATTTCAATGCTTTTCTATTCTCATTCTAATCTATTTCTTATTTATAGGATGCCAAATTTTTTGGCAATTGATAGAATAAGCAAACTTGGTTTTATCCTATGATTTTAAAAAAATATGCGATCTACAAATTTTATATATATATATATATTTGCCCTAAAGTGGAGAAAGTTTGAATATTGCTCTTTGTTATTTAAATCTGCTACATTTTGTAATATATAAATTTGGATACTGAAATTTATTGGATTTTATTCTATACTTATATTTATTATGATGTTTGTTTCCAAAGAAATTAAAATAACCTTTTTTATTATTTGTTTTGCAGAATTGTGATATGGCAAGTCCATTAATTTAAAAATTAATTTGGGATTTTTTTTTTTTTTTCATTTTCAAATCATTTCCATAAATAACTTTTTTTTTTACTTTAAAATAAAATCATTAATATAAGATAGAATGGATTTGAGTTAGGAATCATCACTAAAGATCGTAGGTTGAATTTGTGGTTTCTGTAAAGAATCTAATACTTTACAGAAAGAATTAGATGGATGAATTAAATTAGATAAATTAACAGTATATATAAAATAAACAATAACTGTTAAATCTATTATGTATTGGCATGCTGGTGTATATTCCATCAAAAGCAACATTTTGAAATAAATTTCTTGATTTGACAATGTTATATTATTATTATGAATTTTCTTGTTTCTGATTTTGAATTGACTCTGTCCATCGAACCTTAGAGTTATTTCATTCAACAATTTATGTCGGTCAATTATTGAAACTTGATGACACTTTATCTGCTCTTATTCCTAAAGAACATGATTTAATATCTATATAAGTTGTATTAATTTCATTTTTTTCTTTTAAAACAATTTAAATAAATACATTTATGATGAACACAGACTTCAGATTAAATTTTAAGTATGTCTTGATAGCAGTTAATATTTTGTTATTCATTCATGTCCAAAATTAAACAAATATAACAACTCTGATAAACATAAAATCTGCAGAAATTGAAAAACTACACACAGAGTTGTCCTGAAATTTGGCACAGAGGTACACTACAATTGAAGAAAGAAGATAGATGCATAACAAAATGGAAAAGATTTTAATTGGGTATTAAGAAACTGGGCATATCAAAAAGTGTTACATTATGAATCAGAGATAAAGCATTTATCTCAGGAAAAGCCTGTGTAATATGGAGTGTGACCAACATGCACTTCTATACATGCTTCACAATGAACTTTCATACTGTATGAGAGTGTCAATATATGCATAAAGCACCCTTTTAAAAGCATGCTTTTTAATTCTTGGAGGGTATTAGGAGGGGGGTTATGCTGTGCAATGTCTCTTCCGAGACCATCCCAAACATGTTCAATAAGATTTAGGTCCAGAGACCTTGAGGACAGTCCATACATCAAATATCCACTTCCTCAAGAAAATGAACAATCTGGGCTTTGTGTGAACCCCCTTTATCGTCCATAAACGTGCAGATTGGGCCAAAAGCACCCTGGAACAACCTTACGTGGGCTTCAAGTATCTTAACCCTATAGCAATGTGCACTGACAGTACCTGCATCAAAGATATACGACTGCCCAACATTATGCCACCCCAGACACAGATTCCTCAGCCACCAAATTTGTCAATTTCTTTTACATAGCAGGGATGATAGGGAGCTCCTCACTCTCTCCAGATGAAGATTCGACAAGTGTCACTCAGTGAGGGAAATCTTGGCTCATCACTGAATAGAACACATCCCCATTCTTGCTGTGCCCAAGACTGATGAGTTTGGCACCACAACTGGGCTTTTCTGTTGGATGTAGTCAAAGGGACACACTCAACTGGGCATAAAGGACCCTCACTGCTAAATGTCTGTATACTGTATGTCTAGATATTCTTATTCCAGGTGCAACAGCAAGGCCATGAGCAAGTTGATTAGTCATCATGCACTTAATGCTAAATAGTAATCCTATGCTGATGTCATTACACTGTGACGGCCTTAGCCAGCCTTTCTAGTTACTGTACCACTTGTTTGGAATTGATTCCACAACCTAGATATCACTTTCAATTCCACTTCTGCTTGAGACTGCCCAGCTTCAAACTTAACAATGGCTCTCCATCTCATGGAGTCATTTAAACGATTATGCTAACTCATTCTCACTGGAAACAGGTTAACTTTTTTGTTTTAAAGCAATATTCACAAATTTGCAGGCAAAAATCCCAAATGCCTCAACGGTCTGATTTTAGTAGTTCCTCAAAAACTAATGCTAAGTAATATTGTGTTACCCGTCCTTCACAATATATGAAATATAAAATGTTTAAATTTTGTTGGTAGCCATTTAAAATTACTTTGAAAAACATTTTTGTGACCTTAATTTTGGACATTAGTGAATTTAAAGAAAAAATTTTTATGTTCTATATATTTTTTTATGAAGTATATTTGGTTATCCTATTATCATTTTTACACCAAAGTGGCAAACATTTAATTGTCTTATACATGCATACAATTACTGAGATGTTAATAATTAACAGTTCAGTTTAAAAGCTTAAATATTTTTCCCAATTGTTTAAGTATTATGTAATATGTTTCCTCCCTACCATTGTAGAATTAATTTATATACATACACATTATAGGTTAAATACTTTATCATGTTAAACTTTTTTGTCTTTACATAAATTATTTACTTCAATCAGGTATAATTTTAAAATATATTATAATTTGCATCCTGATACTACATGCTTGAAGGAAACATGGAACAATTTTTTCCTGGAGAAGACATTGAAAAATATTTCTAACACTGTTTTCTCTACTCTTCTATAGCAGCTGACTAATTCTCTACATAGAATGTTGCGACAGGTTTCCAAGGTTGTGAATTCCATCCAATCAAAGCAGAAGTGAAAAAAAATATATTATTGCAAATATTGCATGACACACATACTTCAAATTCAAAAAAGGTTATGAAGCTTTGAAATCTGGCATATTAAAATGGCTGCTCTTAACAACTAACATCAAGTGAAATAAAAACAGTTCTGAAAGACTTGGAAGTGCAAGGAGTAACAAGTGAGATTTTGACAAAGGATATAATCACAGATTAACTTCACAAAGAACATTGAAAACATCAAATGAAGAAAACATATTGTTTTCCAAAGTTGTAATAATCAAGAAACTGACATTCTTATATGCTGCAAATTTGATAAAATTTAAAGAAAGATTGAAAAGTAGAAGTACTATAACATCTTTTTTAAACAAAATATTTGCCAACTGGTAAAGAACTAAGGCAAAAATTCGACTTTGGTTAGTCAAATGTTATCAGTAAATGGCTCATAAATATCTTCTATTGGGAAGAAATGTAATTTTTCAGAAAATGTAGAAAAAATTAAAGATCCTTAATTTATGCATTGAAAAATTGATTTTTTTCTATTTATGATAATTTTACCGCATACCATTGAATAAAATGACATAAAGGCAAGTTTTAAAAAATAATGTATAAATTTTTATCTCTTGGAAAAGAAAAAAAAATAAATAGTAGCAACTCTTAAACAGTGTAATATAAAATATCATTGAAAAAATATGAATATTGAATATAGCTACTTTTATTATCATTTTACTTATCCTTCTGAATTTGGTAATCAAGTTTAAAAAACAAATCTTATGTTCCTTCCATATTCCCCTGACCTTGATCTTAAGTAGAGAATGGTGAAGATTAGAAATTAAAACATAATTAGAGATATAATAGTGAAAAAATTTTAAAAACTGAAACATCAGTAAAAAACTTTTAAATAATGAAGATTAGAAATTTGAATTTAAATAAATTTTCATTTTATAGAAAAGATGTAGGTATAACGTAACCAACAATTATAATTTTTTAAGCTTAAGTTTGAATAGTTAAGATTTATTCATGAAGACTTTATTTTTACATTGTCACTGGTGAACTTGTTATTAAATACAAGATTCCAAAGCTTAACCAATATGCAGATTGATGAATGTTTCCCCAATTTTAAAAAGGTAAATGTAGAAAAAAAAATGGTGAATCCTTATCTAAAGAAAAAGCATTTCAATTTAAGATTATTTGTGAAAAATCATCAAATGTAAATTGATTCCTTGAAACCTCTTAGTATTATATTTTATTTTAAACAGCATTATGATTGCTGTAAAATTAATTTTCAAATATGCTGAATGCTATTTTGGTCAATTAGTATTAACTTTTATGACAAATACATGAATTGTATTTTCAGTATTATAAAACTTTTATTTTTGATTATATATATGTACAAAACTATTAGAAAGGAAATAGTTGATATATTATGTTCCTTTTTGTATTGGTTAAAGAACCTAATTTTGTACTACTTTACATGGATTAATATATTTTTATGGTAAACAATTAGAATCTACTTTTTAAATATTTAAGCTGAAAATACATAAAAATGGATCACATGAAAATTTAGCATTTAATTATGTGGACACAGTAAATTTTACCAAGTAAAAACTGATTTCAGATCAAATTTTATATTAAACTAATAAAATCTATAAAAATATTTTATAACCTTACATGAATGCATGAACATTGTCCTTTTTTCAATCAGCATTAATGATGTTGCCTCCACAAACAAATTATATCATTAATTTGACAACTGATGATAAACTTTGGGGATGTGGTTGAACACAATCTAGGCATCTTATCTAAAGCTCTCATATATTTAGATTGCAATAGGAAATTGCTTCAAATGTCAGCTTATGTGAGAAAATGTAATTTTTCATAATTTCTGCAAGTTATGAACTGAAACAAATCATTTTTATATATCTAACTAGAATTTTCTTTCAAAATCATAATGGTAACGATAAATTTTTTGGAAATTTGCTCTTATCTTAATTGCAATACTTTTCTTTGAGTTCACCATCAAGATGGGTTTTTTAGAAAAGTCATAGGGATAATATGAATGGAAATTTCAAATTATAAAATAAAATAAAGATTGGTGTAGGAATCAAATGTAATCTCTTAAATAATACTATACATTTACAAAAATTTCACCTATAGCAAAAATAATTTGGCTATTTAACCACAATAGGAGTAAGCTAATAAAATTGTGTATTTATAAACATTGTTTGAATTCATAACAAGAAAGGGCAGATTAATTATTTTATCTTAAATGCAAAGAATTAATGATTATTATTCTTTATCCTATCTATATATTTGGATGCTATAATTGAAAGTAAAATCTTGTAATATTTAATGTTACAATGACAATACAATATTTGCTTGAATTTGCATTTCTAAAATTGGAAAATTTATGATCCTTTTATAATGATATGTTTCAACAAAAATGCAATTGAATATTTCTGTGAACTATTTGCATGATCTAAAAGATCTGTAATCATAGCACATAATTACAATAATTAATAATCAGATAAAGAAAAACATTTTAATAACAACACCAAGTGAAATGCAATTTTGCTAATCTATTTACAAAAAATAATGAATGGATTAAAATATGAAGCATGTTAACCAAAAAGATCACTCCCTGATGAGCGTGCCTTCTTCCAAGCTTCTTCTGCATCCATTTTCTCCTCCGCTGATGGCTCCAGAGAATTTCCATTCTCATCTAATTTACCTTCTTCAAAATCCTTTTTTAATTTTTTATAATATGCAGCGTAGAATAAATGTTCTGCGGTAAATTTTCCTTGTTCTATATCTGCAGTTCGATATGATACATATGGTTTAAGCTGTAACAAATAGAAATAATGATAATAAATGAATTAATTACAAATAATTTACAAAAGTGTATTAACAATTAAGATATTGCATATTAGGATAAGATATGTTATTTTGAGAACAAACAATATACTAAAACAAGGCTTCAAATTTAAAAAAATTAATTGTAACCTAAAATTAATTAATTAAAAAAAGGGGACATAAAAGTTTTTGCCATCTCATATAAGTCCTTTCACAATTTGCTCTGTTAGTGAAATAAATTCTGGCTCATCTGCTGCTACTTATATATATTTGAGATTTCATAACTAATTAATAAAAAATAAAACTATTTTAATAAACACGATATAAAAAAAATTCTTTCATTTATGTTACTTACATATATTAATAATCCATAATTGTTCAATGATTTTTATTACAGCAAAATATTGTGTTATTATCATAGTCATTATGTTATCTGTAAAAATCATACATAATACTATCATATTTATCAAAATATAATTATATATTTAAATAACATTTGAATTCCAATTAATACTTTCTTTGAGTTATGTTAAAACAAGTCATATTAAAAACAAGTAAATATGCATAAAACAATTAGAATTCATTACTTTTCACTAAAATGGAACATTAATACAACAGTAAAGTAAATTCAACAATAAATAGAGATTTCCTTATGAATGAGAAATTAAAAACATGGAAATAAAGTTAAATTTTTGCAAGATTAAATAGAGTTTTTTCAAATCTTTTATCAACTAGCAAAGGAGAAAAAAAAATCTTTTTTGATTTATATAAGAAACCAATTATTATCATGATCAAAAAAGGAGAAAATATAATGATATGATACCTGCACAAAACTAAATGCTAACATGTATATTATTTTAAAAAATGAACAATATTAAATATAGAATATTGTAAATTAGAAATATGCATAAGAAATCTGATATTTTACTCATTGAAAAATTCCAAAATATGGAAAAATTGATTAATGTTTTTGCATATTTAAGCATATACATTGGTGAAAAATTATCAGTAAGATATAAAAAATAAAATACTTTTTTGAAATGTAACTGAAACTAATACAATATTTTAACATGGTATTTGCAAATTTATAAGATACCATTATTTTGTTTTGGCTCCAACACAAAAAACAAAAGGCAAAATAATAATACTTGGCCAGCTTTTATGTTCTTGATAAATTCACATTCTTATGTAATTTTTAACCTTAAAAAAGAAAGAACGAATAAAAGAATATATTAATTACTCACAGGGAAATCTGTCAAATCAGGAACAATAAGCTCTGGAACCATTTCTGGATTTCTTACAAATTTACTGCCTTCCCAATGACCAGGCAGCCTTCTGCCTCTTTCTATAAAAAAATAAAAATAAGTACTAGCATATTTTTACAAAATATATAGATGTTACTAGAAAATGGTGAAATGAATCAATATAAATAATTTAAAAAAAACAACTGGAAACCAAATAAATATATCAACAATAATATAACATGAATAATCAACAATAATATAATATGAATAATCAACAATAATTTAAATATGAAACATTATATAATCATTTATATGACATTCAAAAGATAAAACATTTTTTAAAAAATTAAATATATGATTAAAATAGTAAAGTGTAAATTGCCTGCCAATAAATCAAAAGAAATAATCAGTGCTGTACTTCTCTTGCAAAATATAATACTTAAACTTTAAAACCAAGTTATTTTAAGAAACAAATGTCCAAAAAAAAAATTACTAAAACATATGACATACTTTATAAATATATTGTATTTTCATTATTTTTTAAAAAGCTATACACTAGATTTTTCATATTATTAACATTTACACATTAAAATCATATTATTTTACTTGTCTTACATAAGTTTTCATCATAATGTACATGAAATTTTTTTTCTATGTCCATTCTCAAGATTTTATAACACTATTAAAAACAATAGTTATTATCTAAATTTTAGCACTTTGTAATTTCACTGTATTTGTCTTGCAAACTGCAAAGATCCTAAACAGAATCATTGTTCAAAAATGGAAGTAAATTATACAGTTAGATATTTTGACAAGGCGATGAAAATTTTAAAGGCAACAATGCCATCTATTAATAGAAATTTGGCAATGTTAAATGTGTGTAATGTTATTTTAAAATTAAGTAATTTCTTAATTTTGATCTTAATTTAGACCATATTAACTTCCTTCTAAAATGCTCTCTAACTTTCTGATCTAATTCTAGCCTTTTTATTTAATTAATTCTACATACTCTATAAAATACTGCTGATTTATAATTCAAAGTTAAAATTTTAAATCTCTTCTTCAAGACCTATATCTGCTAAAATACACTTACACACACACATATATATAACTTAGAAAATTGAGCCCCGCCCCCCAAAAATGCTTTATTAAATTGATATAGATAACAACATCTCCCCCCCCCCCCCAATTTCGAAAAAGCAAAATATGCATTTTTGTGCCATAACATTTTTTAAAAAAAAAATTATAGCAAAAAAAAAATGTTTAAAATTTAGTTAAAATTAAATTTTTTTAAAAAAATTGGGAAAAAAAATTCATAACACACAATTAAATGTTTAAGGTATAGATACACCAAATTTATTAACTGCAAGTTAACAAAGTAAATAACTTAACCAATAAACACCATTCACATACAGATAGACAGACAGAGATACGCATGTTTATTTTTAATATCAGTAGAGAAATGCTATATCCTCCTTTTTATAAAGCTATACAAGTTAAGTTTTTAGTTTATTTTAAGTTAATTTAATAGTTAAGTTTTTCACATAAATTCATGGTAGTATAGGTTACTACAAAACACTGGCATTCAGTGCTGGTCTTTATATGTAATTCATAACAATTGAGGTTTTTGTAGCTGTAGTATGTCCATACAATAAATAATCATGCTTAGAAATGTTCTGAAAAACAGCATGATAAAAATTTCATAGAAGTGCAGAATATTATTTTTAGATGAAAAGCACATTTAAAGAAAATGCATGTTTTTCATTCCAAATAAAATAAATTCAAATGAATAACTTAACATGATGAATGAATCTGGTAAGCAAGGATTGAGCCACTGTCAAAAAATTGGAAGGACCATGACAAACTGGCAATATTACTAACATTACTTGAGTTAAAAATAGAAATAGTTTAAATTACAATTCTAAGCAAGATAATGAAATGTAAATGAATACAATTTCAATTTTTCTTGTATATAAACAATCACATGTATTTTTTATTAATTAGGAAAAGTTATTTCAATGACATCTTTTCAATGGTTTGATTTTAGATTTTAAATTCCTTTTAAGTTGGCAAGTGCAGTACACTCCCAAAAGAAACAAGCAAGAACTAGACAGTAGTAAATAAGATCAATAAGAATTTTATTATTGATTTTTTCATCCCTTATAAAGGAGGGAGACCTGACTATAAATTATTGCAAATATAGTTAATATGAGAATAAAAGATCAAATCTTTATCAAAGATTATAAAGAAATTTTTATTATTTTTTTAGTATGACTTCTGGAAATTTGAAATATTCTGAGAGAATGATGGCTTTTGTTTAGCAATATTCAGTAGAACTTACCATTGGATAAATTAATTTCCTTGAAAGGATATAATTTTGGAAGCCTGACATGCTTTGATTAAAAATTCTGCATAAGGCAAGAATGGAAGTTTTATTAAAATACAAGATCAGAATATTGTTATATTGTTTTGAAATGTTATTTATAAAATAGGAAATAACAATGGTCAAAATTTCAGAGAAATGAAAGCAATTAATTAACATCTTGAGTTCTTTTTTTTTTTTTTAAGATAGATATATTTCCTAGATTCCTTTAGAATTCCAAATCTTCAATCAAAATTCAATGCTATATTTAATAAAAGCAGATTTTTTTTCTCTCATCTTATACATTCTGTCTACAAGAGTTGCAAACAGAAAATATGAGAAACGAAACTGAATGATAAAACAGAGAGATACAGTAAGATGCATAATTTAAGATATTGCGATAGCAAAGGAGCATCAAGATTATTTTTATCTTTGATTTCTTCTTTTTCAAAATAAGAAAAATTCATATTAAGAAATGCACTATAAATATTTATACTATATTTATCTTACATATATTATATTTCACACATAACACTTTTTCTTAATATGGGATTCACATTTACTTTAGGGTTAACTATGTTAAGAGAGTTCTGTAAGTTAACACATACTAAAATTTATTCTTTCAAATGCTTTGCAATAAAAAAAACATTTATGCATATTTTACTGGTAGCATCTACATGTATAATCAACAAAAAAAATCCATGTTAGTTACAAACATTTATTTATATAATTAGTTATTCTTTAATTACAAAAATACCCATCTATGACTAAGCATAAGGTAACATTAACATTTAAATATAATTACATTTTCAAATAATTAAAAATAAGTAAATGATAAATCATTTTCATAATATCTAATACTCAGATAAAGAAATAAAAAATTTAAAAACATGAAAAATTATAAATATTGAAATTATTTTTTAAAAAAGCTGAATAACATTTTACTGAAAAAGAAATCACACAGATCATTTATTAATTCAGAAGGTGATGTAAAAGTGTGTGTGTATATATATATATATATATATATATATAATTAAAATCATACATTATAATTATGAATCAAGTAATAAATCAACTAATACAAATAATGAATTACAAGATCCAAGTCATTATATGGCAGAAAAAGAGAAAAAATGCTTATATTTAACTATTTTGATAAATACACTATTGAGACTCTCAGGAAGAATGAAAAGACTCATTTTTTGTAGCTGAAAATCGATTTATCATCTAATTTTATTATTATGATATATCACAAAATAATCATTTCGAGTATTTCAATCAAATTAGAAGCAATTAAGGAATTATTTCATACATAGTGTTTCATTCATTAACAAAACTATTCTGCTTTAATGCATCTATTTCCGAAATTCACAAGCGAACGAAATAATATAAATATAAAGAAATTTACATAATAATTGATAAAGAGGATACTTAGTTAGTAATTCTTTATTAGTAAATTTTGTAATCAGTTTTAGTATAATAACACACATTCTTCAAACGAAAAAAACTCATTACTAATACAATGCAATCATTATCACATTGGCCCTATATCATATTTAAATATAGCAGATAAATCAGATGCTTAGTGCAAAGCAGATTTTCAACATCTACTAAAAGATTTTTAAAACAAAAATCAAATATAAAATGTAACCAAATCATATACAAAATAATTCTATAAAATTAATGAAAATTAACAATTATTTTTTGCATTCATCTAATGCTAAATTAATTAAATGACTTACGATCTTCTAATTCGGGATGTTCTTCAAAATACTTAAGATCTTCATAAGTTCCTCGTTTTGCTACATTGAATTTACGAAAATTTCTTTTTCCATAAGATGGAGAGCTCATTGAAATTGTTCGAGAGAACTCAATCCATGCTTTGTAATAAATGGGACATAAATTAAATCTACAAGAAAGTTTAAATAGTTGTTGAAATTTTACCGGAATCATTTTTACAACAAATGTAAAAATTCTGTTTATTTATATTCTGTGAAGTTGAAGTTGTAGTAAACGTTTGCTGGTGATTACAAAAAAAAAATTCATACAGATACAGTTAATGAAATCTCTGGTCACACTTTTTATTTTGATCTGAAAAATTATTGGGAATGGAGGGTCATATAGAATCTGAGTGTTTCTGAGAGGTTTCCTTGACCTTGGAAAGTCTGTGCTACTCAGTTGGTTCTCAACGGATCAATCAAAGGACTCCTGTTTAACATTAATCGGATTGGACAGATTGCACCTTTTGTGTTTTGAAGTTGATTTTTTTATCAAATGAATTTAAGTACAAGACCTATTTTTGTGAAAGACATCATTAAATAGATGCAGAAATTTTAATCACATTTCAAACACGTCAAAATTTTCTCACTTCTGTTTGACACATCATAAAGTGTGGAAAAAATCCATCTTAAAATACATCTTTAAAAATTTGAAACGTCAAAATTCATGAATACATCAACGTATTCAAAGATTGGTTCATTTCGAACTTTAAGATTATTTCAATAGAAAAGATCATTTTCTGCGCATTGAAGCTAACAATTTGGTTAAATTTGTAGAAAAGCTTTAAACAAATTTTGATGCTCGGTTATATGTAGATAACTTTTTAAACTTTTTCTGTTGCATATTCTTAGATTACTTATTCTTACACAGTGCGTATACCATTAAATTCATTAAAATATACTTATTAATATATATGTATATAGCTATTATGTCTGTAGATAAACACAGATATAAATAGATGTATATATTTATTATAGCTATAAATAAGTGCACAAATAATCATATGTATGTATTCATTATATCATTTTATCAGTGCAATATAAATTTTAGTTCATTATATTTTAATATTTTTACAGTTTTTGGTCTTTAATATATAGTTAATTACTAAGAATACGAGAACAATGTATATAAGATTAATAGTGCGATTTCTGGAAATTTTCAACCTTTTTCCAATTTTGACAAAAAAAAAAAAAAAATAACTAAGAAGAATTTTGTTGATTTATATTAATCCCCAAAATGATTTTTTTAGCTCGTTAGAAAAATCTACACTTGCCCTTCAAAATAAATAATTTTTATATTGATCTCATTAAGTTTAAAGGTGGCTTTTTTTTTTCATGAAGTTATTGAATTCAAATAAGGCTCCATGTATCATTAAACTTTGTAAGCTTTTGAATGATAAATAATGAAGTTCATGATATAATTTATAGTTCTGATGTGAACCACAGGAAATCTCGTAAATCTAATTTTAAGAATGTGACCATAGAATATGCGAATATTATTTCAAGATTTGAGAATTTATTGAATTATTGATTTATCCCCATTTCGAATGACTTTTGGTAATGACTGAAAATTTTGGGATTCGCTTGAATTTTTTACACCTTTTTAGTAAATCCTTTGCTTATTTTTATTATTTTTGAATTATTTCAAACGTTTTACGACACAGCTCGCTAAAGCCTTCAAGTTCTAATGATTGATTGGTTGTGAGGTTCGGTGATACAGGAGCAATTTTTTTTGTTCTTTTTATTCAAACCAAATATATGAATAATTCACAGAAAAATTGCTTAGCAATTTTCTTGTGCTCTCTGACACTTCGAATTTTACAGTAAGAATGCCAAGTCTCATAAATAATTACAGAAAAAAGAAA
>JAPMOQ010032560.1:317105-344843 GCA_026543055.1 Argiope trifasciata | reverse complement strand
GAATAAATCTAGCGATCATTCATTCTCGCGTCCTTTTGACCTCTATGTTCCTTTCTGTTTATTAACAATACACTGATTGGAGAAGATTGGAAGAAGAGCAAATGATTGGGAGACTGTATAAAACGACAAAACTCAAATTCATTAGAATAAATATAGCGATCATTCATTCCTTTTGACCTCTATGTTCATTTCATTTTATCGACAATACACTGATTGAAGAGCATTGGAAGAGGAGCAGAAAATTCGATTTTATCTAATCTATCACTGTGAAATGCCAAAACATTAGCCTGAAACAGTTAGTAATTATTAAACTTAACGAAAAGTTTAAACATAACTTCAACAGCATTTATTTTGAAAATGAATCATTGCATGAATTATTTTTGTTAATCATAATCTTTTGTTAAAGCTTTATTTATGAGATTTCACAACAATATAATAACGACAAAAATTCTATTTTATTCTTGATTCAATAAACATCTTCTTAAAAATAATGATTCATTTATCTTATGTGAAAATGTGTGATCATTTGAAATACATATCTTTAAAACAACCGAGTTCTCATTTCGTTGTTTGAATCATCATAAGAGCATTTACTAGTTGAGCCTGATGACGTTTCTTTTATTAAAAACATGGTCGTCCTTCAGTCTTCATGATTTACCCACTTCTATCGTTCATTGTTTTGTTTCTAAGCATTGTAACATAAAGTTTTAAAGAATAGTTATTGTAAAAGGTTTATTATAATCCTTTTCATGTTCTTAGCCTTATAAAATGTTACCGGTTCCACGAAATTATTTCAGACAACTTAATATTTACAGTTTTTATATTTATCTACAAAATAATAATTTTTATTTTATTTTATTAGGAGGCATATTTATTCGACTCCAATCTTCTGCTAAATACATTTATTTTTTTCAATTATTATCTTCATATACTTCCTACAGAAGGTACGATTATCGAAATTTGGATGCTTATCGTTAAGTTTATCCTATAACTTCAAATAATTATATTTAATTTAAAAGTTTCCCAGCTCATTTTCTGTAAGAATAAAAGATAAACTCTTTCACAAAGTTTAGAATTTAGACAACCATTGCGAATATAATGATTACCTTTTGTTCGTTTAGATTTCTAAAAGATTGTTTTGAAATGAGCTGGCTGTATGGAATCTCAGAATTTTCCATTAAAATTTAAATATATATATATTTCTGCATTTGGCTCAACTTTACTCATTCTGTTGCGAAACGAAAAATTATTTTTTAAATGCTCAACTTTTTTTAACCTCAAATAAGCGCTTTTATAGCTCAAACAAATGAAGTCTGACAGCAATTTTAAATAGGGACATTAACCTAAAAACGCATTTTGTTTTTCATTTAGAATAAATTAATTGAGATTTTCACTCAAAAAGAAAACTTTCCTAATTTCAAATAACAGAGAGTTCAAGTAAACAGTGTATAATTTGTATGTATATTTTAAATAAAGTTAAAGTTTACGAATTGAAAAAGGTTTCAGGAAAATTCTAATTTGATTTAAATTAACATCACTTGATATGGCAGCAAATACTTTCAGTGAACTTGAAATTTTTGGTAAAAGACAAAAATATTTTAAATTGTGCTGTAAAAGATAAAGAAAGGTATTTTCAAATTTTATCACATATTATTTTCCCGAGATTATCATCATTCTTTTAAGAGATGAAGTTCTGTTCAGGTTTATTAAATTTTTATTTGTTTATATTCTGCGAAAGAATAACAAAAACAAGTTTTATGTATATATATATATATATATATATATAATTCAGTTTCAATTTATATTATTAATATATATCTTATAATATTTATGATCGGATGTCGAATCAGTAATCTCAGAGCCTGGCGACAAACTTGGCGACCAAATATAAATTACTAGAAAAATGCAATTAATTAATTAATGTTTGAAAAAAAAAACCTGTATTAACACCAAATGTCATCCACTATAGGTTTAAAAATATGTACTTGAACTTCATTGGATCATAAAGAAATATTTTATTAATGATTGAAAATTTTAATTATAACTCTACCTATTTTCTTCAAAAATTTTAAATCTTTACACACACACACACACACACACACACATTGAATATTAAGAGAGTTCTGAGTTCTGCTGCTGTTTCCTGCCACTAAAGCATTTTTATAGAATTGTTTATTGTTTGAAGTCAAATTAGCTAATATTATTTAGTGTTGACATTGATGCTTTGAACTTCATTGACATTTTGAAAAAAAATAGATTAGTTTATGGCATTAATACTATTGAGTCGATTTCGTGTTCCCTTTTGTAAATAAAAGATTGTATAATGTAAGTAGTGAAAGCACGTGTTCGTGAACATAAAAAAATAAACTCACTACTCAAAAGTGTAATGCAATTAAAATCACAGTTGAACAAACTTATTTATTAAAGAAAAATTGCATACTATCATGTTTGAAATCAAGTAAGTGGGTCATCCAACTGCATGAAAATATAATTTATTTTTATATACTAGCCGACTGAATACAGAATTGCCTCTGGCAACTTATAGTTTTAATGAAAATGAGAATATCACTTATACAAAGCATTTATTTAAAAATATTACCTTTTTTATGAAAAATTATAGACTGTAAGTGAAAGCTTTATAAGCCAGATAACATCCTCAAGACTGAGTGATCACTTTTATCTTGTGGTCCTTTTATTTAACTATCAACAGAAAAGTTGTGAGTTCAAGGCTCGCTATCGCCAATAGCCACAACTATATCAAATTATTTTTAAAACTCGCTTACGCTAAATTTTTTCTTATGTCATTAATGACGTACCAAGAATGTTACTTACTAAATTTTTATTTAAGTCATTAATAATATACTAAGAATGTTACTTACTAAATTTTTTCTTAGGTCATTAATGATGTATCAAGAATGTTACTTATTAATTTTTTCTTAGGTTATTAATAATGTACCAAGAATTTTCCTTACTAAATTTTTTTAAGTCATTAATGACGTACCAAAAATGTTACTTATTAAATTTTTTTCTTAAATTATTAATGAAGTACCAATAATGTTACTCACTAAATTTTTTCTTAAGTCATTAATGACGTACAAGTATGTTACTAAATTTTTTCTTAAGTCGTTAATGGAGTACCAAGAATGTCAATTACTAAATTTTTTCTTAAGTCATTAAGAACTTATCAAGAATGTTACTTAAATGAAAAATTCAAGTAGCAGCTCAGAGGTTAATAAATGTAATGATTTAAAATATCTATAATACTTTCGTGCAATAGGAATGGCAACACTTGAGATAATAATTTGTACTGTATATGAAAATAATTTTGAATTAATAAACCAAGAGTTTTTTTTTAACCTTTAGTAAAATATTCATCATATTTTATAAAATTTGGGAACAAAAGGTGAAAAAAATATATTCAATAATTTAAATCTCTAAACTTTTTATGAATTTTTATATTTATTTGTACAGGAATCCTAGAATTGAAATCAATTTAAGATAAACATCCAGGTGAGAGTCAGAACCCCCGCTCCCAATGGGGGAATAGTTTCGGAAGTAGGTCATCCTTGTTTTCTAGGGGCCTCCTTAGGGGGTCTTTAACAACCCGGATTAATCTACTGATTTATAAAGAATGCAAGATAAAAAAAAAGACTTGAATGCAGTCTGTGACCTTTTTTTAAAGCCTGTTTTGAGACCTAGCTCAGAAATCCATAACGTAGTTGCACGAACTTACTCAAGAATAGAGACAGTAAAAAATAATTATAACTATGTTATTCATTCTGTGACGGTTTTTTCTTGTTTTATTTCGTTGAAATATCACATTAAAATTTTTCTACCTTTGCGTGTTCAATTAATAAAATAATTTTAGTGAAATAAACACTTTGAATTGAGAAAGTATGTAAAAAGTTTTGCCTTTTTTTTTTTTTCTTTTTCAAATAGATTAAAGTTTCAATTTTTTTACAGTCATGCACGCAGGTAATATTTTCAAGTCATCATTAACAGAAACTTCATTATATAATGATGTAATACAATTTTAGAAAAAGCTTTAACGTCTCAGAGATAAGTTTAAACTGTTAGAGTAAGAAGAAAAAAAAGTAGCTAATATTTTGTTTTATTTCGTCGAAATATCACATTAAAATTCTCCTACCTTGCGTGTTCAATTAATAAAATTATTTTAATTAAATAAATACTTTGAATTGAGAAAGTATGTAAAAAAGTTTGCCTTTTTTTTCCAAATAGATTAAATTTTCATTTTTTAAAGTACAACACGCAAGTAATATTTCCACTTCATCATTAACATAAATTCCATTATATGATGATGTAATATAATTTCAGAAAAAAGCTTTAACGTCTCGGAGATAAGTTAAAATCATAAGAATATAATGAAATAAAAATGGTTAATACTTTGATTGCATTATTGATTGTATTAAGGTATCCGACTACGTTAAACACACTGGTTATCGACCAGATTGGCGAATTATTATTATAATTATTTCTTGTAGTTCAGACTTTCCTCTTTCCAAAACAGTTAATCTTTTCTTGGAAAAGGAAAGCCTCAATTATCATCGAGGGTCACTGATTTTTTTCAGCTAAAATTTATCTTTAACTTCCATTTTCACAAAACCACCATTAACATGACATATCAAAAACTAATATAGATATTTGCATAAAAATTGCAGCGTGTGTTTTAAATAATACGGGAAATGAAATGAACCAAAAGTTTTATTGGCGGTGAAATACTTTTTCTTTTATAGGTGTTCTTAGAAAAATTAAGATGCGAAAAATGCATATATACGTATATTTTTTACCCATAAGTTTTTTGCATCTCAGAATTTTTCTTAAATGTTGGTTCATTTCATTCATCATTATATTCTATAACTTGTACACAGAGAAAAATAGAGTTGCTGTTTTACCATTTTGAGTAGAATGTTAACCGTCTTGGTTAAATTTCATAAGAATTAACTACAAATTTTTTCTCTTTCTCAATATGTATTATATTTACAAATAATTTTGTTGCATTCATAGTATTTTGTATCATAATCGACAATACATCTAAAAATCATAGTTTTAAATAGTTTTTAAAAAATCCAAGTTTTCAAAAAATTTGTTTTGAACGCAGTCGGATACTTTAAGTAATAACATATAAATTTTACTAATAATTTTTTAAAGTCAGACCTATAATCTGTAAAGACATTAAGTTATAAAATTTTCAATGTGCTAACACTAATTTTATCTAACTTTATGAACTCTATTCTGTAAGAAATATGATTGCATTTCCGTATCTATTTTCGAATAGATCTTTTCCCTATGTATTAAATGGAGCTAAAAATTTATTTTTGAAGTAAAATTTGTGAACCAGATTATCCTTGTACTGAGGATAAATAGAGGTATATTTCGATAAATATATTATTATAAAAAGTGCTTATTAAATTGCATAAAGGGAAGAAAATTATCTTTATTCTAACATTTCTTTTAGATTTTTTTCATTATTTCTTCACAAATCACTACTTACCTTTTTTAATTATTTGAATGAGAGATCATTTTGAAAATTAAAAAGCACAATATTGAACTAGTCCAGTTTATTTTGTATTTCTTGGCAGCCAAGAAATAGGATTCGTAAACTATCATATGAGCATCTGTCTCTCATTTGCCGTTAAAGACACAGATACATTAATAATATTCACACGTCTGTCTAATAAATGGTTTATGGTGTTAATGATGTGTCTAACAATTTTTATTCAAAAACTATTGTTCTAATGATGTAAATTTCAACGGAAGGTCAATTTTTCAAATACAATTTTACAGGATCTTTTTGTTGAAGGAAAAATTCTTTTATTGTGGAATTTTTCGCATTGGAAAATATATAAAATATATTTTTTAGCTTAGTCGTATTTACCTCCCGTTTTAAAGCAAAGATGCGGATATTTTTTGATGGATTTTGTAACTTTGAGCCGCTGTCAGATGATGATGAGGATTCACGAGCTGGCATCCCCTTCCGAAACTTCCACACCACACCAGTGTGAAGATCTTTGGCTACGACGGATTAAATGTGCCCCAGACTCGCTTACACGGCGGTTCTTTGATGGAATCGGATTTCGAACCTGAAGCCCCCCGCTTCTGAAGCTTAGACCTTAACATCAGGGCAGTATGATTTTATAAAAAAAAAATAAATTAAATTTAGATGGCGGATGTTTCTTTTCCATTGCTATTTATCAGAAAAGGCAGCATTTATTCCAAGAAAGACAAAAATAATATGTAAAATTAAGGCACCCAACTACGTTCAAAGAAAAAAATTTTGAAAAAAATTTGAAATTATGGTTTTTAGATGTATTGTCAACTATAATACAAAATATTAAGAATACAACAAATTTATTTGAAAATGTAATATATTTGAAGAAACAGGGAAATTTGTAGTAAATTTTAATGAAATTCAACCAAAATGGTTAGCACTCTTCGCAAATTTCTATGCAGCATTCCTATTTTTCTCTGTACATAGAATATAATGATGAATGAAATGAACAAAAAAGTAAGAAACATTTTGGGATGCTAAGAAGTGATGGGTGAAGCTATACGAACATATGCATTTTTTCCATCAATTCACAACTTAATTTTTCTAAAAACTCCTATAAATGAAAAAGTATTTCACTCACAATACAACTTTTGGTTCATTTCATTGCCGATATCATTCAAAACACACGCTGAAATTTTTATGTAAATAGCTCTGTTAATTTTTGAGATATATTAGCGGTGGCGAACTTTTATGAAAATTAAAGTTTTGTGCAAATTAAAGTTAAAGACTTATTTTAATTGATAAATGTGTCAAAATACGGATGAAGGTCAGGCCTTCCTTTTCCTAAGAAAGACAAACTGTTTTGGAGAGAGGAAAGTCTGGACTATAAGAAATAAAAATGATAAAAAATTTGCCAATGTAGTTGATAAACAACTTTTTAATGTAGTCGGATACCTTAATGATTTGAAAAAAAAGAAAAAAAAAACACTTCGAAAGCTCATTACATAATTAACAAAAAAGAAACATTTATGAAGATTTTCGGTTGAATTTTAAGTACTAAATTCTGCATTTTATTTTCTACTAACTTTTAATGGATTTCCATTGCATTTTTAAAAATGTTTTTATTGTAGGTTTTTCTTGCAATAGTCAATTCCGGGGAAGCCTGAAATTTTATGATTTCCATATTTTTTAGTAATACATGAGGATTTTTTTAAAGTGGAGTTATTGAAATATTTGTTAAAAGGTAATTGCTGTTTATTTCAATTTCGAATGACAAAAAACTACAATGCATAATTGCTGAATTCTGCTCATAATTAATCACTCTAGGAAAAATGCGATATTATTGACCGAGAATATTACATGAATTTTACAAATATTACCTGTTTTCGTTTAAAATAAAGCCAATATCCTTTTAATATCGGTTTAACTTTGATGAACTGTTATCGTTTTAATCTCAGTTTAACATCGATGAATCGTTATAGTTTTAATCTCGGTTCAACATCGGTAAACATAAACTTAAAACGATAAGTCTATTATCGTTTTAAACACATCGCATACAATGACGTGTCTGAGACGCGCATCGAATGATTGAATTTTTCATTTTTAATTTGCAATCAAGCGAAAAGTATTAAGTAATTTAAAATGAAAAAAGTCTATTGAAACGCATTATTATTAAAGGAATAAAAATAATAGAAATATTCCAATTAGGAAGTTATTAAATTCGTCACTTAATTATTAAGCCAAGTACATTCGTATATCTAGTGGTTAATATTGGTCTAACATCGGTAAATCGTTGATAGTTTTAATATCGGTTTTGGTTTTTAAAATATATTGTTTTTGCTGATTAAAATAGTTTTCTTGTCATATCAAAAGAGAAATGTACTCAGCTTTCTTATTTATATGAACTAACAATGAAACAAAAATATATTAAAATAACTGATATTTATAGAAATTTAAATTCAAGATTTTAAGGCAATTTAATTAATTATTTTAAATCCAATCATAAAAACTTGCCGCTTCTGAAAATTGTTTTTTAAGAAAAAAAAATGTTTTTTTCAATAAGATTTAAAAATTTCCTTTCTCTTACTTAAATGACCTTAAGCTGTAGGAAATATTTTTGTTAACCGATCAAATACAATAAATCCAACGCGTTTACTTTCACCAAACACAGTAAGTAGATTAAACATCTTAAGCTTTTAAATAACATCTAAACAATGCTGCGTTTATGGGATTATTCTCAGTTGTAAAGACAAATTGATGCTTTAATGATTGATTAAGATAAAGCCCATTACATGTTAAAGGAAAAAAAAATCTCATTTTTTCTATAAGTGATGAATGTTCAATAAAAAACAAAATCATAAATAACAGCTTCTTGCGGCTTATTTTATCAAACATGTTAAGCAAGCGAGGAAGAAGAAAAAAAATTAAAGACAAAAACAAAGATGATGTCAGCAAAACAAGAAAACGTAAGAAAAGAAAAAAAAAAAAAAAAGAAAAGAAAAGCAGTAAGCAATCATTTACGACTCCTGAGGCGTTCGTTATTGCCCAAGATGATTGCAGTAAGGTCATAAAATTCCCAGAAGAACATGTGTTAAAAACATGTTGTGACCTACAACATTATCGCAAAAATGTTACTTGCTTGTGCCTCTTCGATAGTTGGACAACAAAAATTTCAAGATGTTGAAATCGAATTTCGATGTATATCCTATGAAATCTTCAGTGAAAAATAGGGATGAATTTTATTACTCAAACGCAATAAGTTTTATAAATGTTGTTCTGAATTTTAATAGGCTTATTTTAGTCACGTGGAATTAAGGCATCCGACTACGTCCGTAGGAAAAGTTTTGGATAATTGGAATTTATTAAAAGCTATTTAATACTGGTTTTTAGATGTATTGGTAATTATGATACAAAATACTATTAATACAACAAAATGTATTTGAAAATATAGTAAATTTTAGTGAAATTTAACTAAAACGGTTAACACGCTACGAAAAATTGTAATGCAGCAATCCTATTTTAATTTGTACACCAGTTATAGAATATAATGACGAATGAAATGAACCAAAATCTAAGTCACATTTTGAGATACAAAGAAGTTGTCTGTAAAAATATACGCATACATGCATTTTTTCCATAAATTTACCGATAAATTTTTCTAAAAACACCTATAAATGACAACGTATTTCACCCACAATAAAACGTTTGGTTCATTTCATTGCCCATGTCATTAAAAACCCAAGCTGAAATTTTTATGTCAATACCTCTATTCGTTTTTGAGATATCATGTAAGCGGTGGAGAATTTTTAAGAAAATTAAAAGTTTTGAGAAAAGTGAAGTGGAAGACAAATTTTAGCTGAAAAATAGGGTTCGTTTAAAATTCCCTGGGTTATAGTTGAGGTCTTCTTTTTCCTAGAAAAGATGAACTGTTTTGGAAAGAGGAAAGTTTGAACTACAAGAAATAACAATAAAAGATGAATTAGCCAATGTAGTAGATAACCAGTGTTTTTAACGTAGTAGGATACCTTATTGTTGCTGCCGATATTATCAAATTCGCAACTATAACAGCTGTTTCCATCAATAGTATGATTTCGTTCTAAAATTCATATACTGTTTTATATACTCATATATATACATATATGAGTATGCATATATTATATACTCCTATATATACATTCATATACTGTTAATATATATACAAATTTTTAATTTCATCCTTAATAGTTAATTACAATTATTTAAAAGGCAGCACTAAAATAATCACTAATTTAACATCCTCATTTAAAATAGGCTGAAAACTGTTAGATATGGACCTATTAATATGTTCTGGTCTAATCTTGTCCTGTACAAAATATCAATAGAGCAGGAAAAATTTAGTTTTATCATATTGTTACTTATGCATGTCTCATAGACAAATTGTACCTAGTGAGCGTCAGTTGTTTCTTATGTATTAAAGTATTTATTTTACAGAATATGTATTGGGTTGGGGAATAAGTTCGGAGCGTTTTTATATTTTCTTTGTTTTACAACGATTTCTTTGCTCTTTGACAAAGTGTATAGTATTCATTCGATAAAGTTGTTTCTGCTGTACTAAACTGTGCTAATCGTCTTTTTGAGTCATTTCATTTTTAATTACTTTTAAGGCTTAGATATGGAATATCCAGGAGATAAAAATCAACCTTTTCGACACCTGCTCTTCGCTTTTTATTCAGGCCAAAAAGCTGCTGAAGCAACACTGGACATTTGCAACATATACGGAGAAAATGTCATAAGAGCAAGTCTGCAGCACGGAAATGGTCAAGCCTGACCTCCATCCAAAGAAGACCATGGTCTGCGTTTGGGGACTGGGACTGGGAGGGCATGGTGTACTGGAAAATGCTTGAAAGGAATGTCCCGGTCACCAAGGGGCTCTACATTGCCCAGCTACACCGCATGAAAAAAGCTATGCGACCGAAAAGACCCCATCGACAAGGCCAAGCTCCATATTACACAAGCCTCACCCCAAGAGCGGAGAGAATGCAGGTCTTTCAGCTTCCCCCGTATTCCCCGGATCTTGCGCCTTTGGATAACCATCTTTTCCACTCCCTGTCGAACTATCTGGGTGGCGTTACCTTCTACCATAAAGAGGACTTTAGAAACCACACCAGGTGATTTTTAGAGGTCGTAACAATAGCGGAGAATACATAATCGATTGTTATTACTAAGGATTTTCTTTAAAAAAAGTCTTTGATGAAAACGCTACTAGCTCATTCCCCAACTCAATATCATATTTTTGAATTTCTATTCAGATTTACATTAGATTCAGAGAAATCGGGTACGAGTTGGCGCTGTATGACATTGCTAGCATGAGAAAATATAGAAAAAGTCTTCTAATAGTCTATATGAATAAAAATGAACATTTGTCTGTATGTCTCTTATGCGCTACCGTACCGCTCAAACAATTGCTATAAAACTTCGACAACATATTGCTTGCACTTACGCATAGCTTATAGACACAATACAATCATCTTAAGTATAAAAACTATTTTCAGATCTGTTACCGCATCTATTAACCATGAATTTAACGCCAAATAACTCGCCAAGGAGACACAGCAGACTCAGTAAAGATATTAAAGTCAGGCTAGACATTAATATTTCGGAGCTATTGTACGTAAATGAAAAGTGAGTCTTTCTCTGAGGTATAGTTTTATTAGAGAGTGTACGAGAAAGTTTAAGGAAAATAATTCTATAGGTTTGAAATTGTAACCAAACATTGAATAAAATCTTAGAGTTTTTTGCCGTAACTTCCGAAAATTTTATAGTTCAAATAGTTTTGCTTTAATTAATTAGTTTAAAAAAAATTATCTTTTCAACTATACGAAAGATATTAAATATATTTTCTATCTTTAATCCATTTTAAAAGAAATTATTTTAATCACGTTTTCTAACATTTAACTTGAAAATTCTGAACGAATATGAAATGAATCAAGAGGTACAAGAAATAATTTAATTCATTACCATTCTAAAAGGATATTAAGGTTTACAATTCTAAAAAAACACTCTAATACAGTGATTCTCAACCTGTGGGGCGCGCCCCCCTAGGGAAGCGCCGGCACTCTAGTGGGGGGGGGCGAGCATATCCAAGAGAAAATGTTATTTAAAAAAATTAAGTGACTGAAAGGAAAGAACACACACACACATACAAAACAAAATACATTTCGACATATTTATTAATTAACTTATTAAATTAAAACAACTTACTAAATTAAAAACAAATTTAATAATTATTAGTGACTTCCTTGGACCTGTCTTGCAGAGCAAAGTTTTTCGAAGGCGGGTTTAATATTAGAAATAGACACTCTCAGTTCTTTTTCTGTATTTAGCTGAGATCTATATTTTTGTCTGCAAAGAAGCCACAGCAGAAAATCCAGTTTCACTGTAAGATGTTGAAAATGGTAGTAGAATGCGAAATGCCCTTGTTTTTAGTGCAGAAAACTCATCATCCACTCCTGCTCAAAATTCTAAGAGTGATTTATTACTAAACTGTCTTTTGGTTTCGCCGCTTGCAGTGAAGTCTATGAAGGCTTCTTCCTCTTCAATTGATAGTCCGTCGGGAGTATTTTGAAATGGATGCCTCACCCACTTGTAACTTGATATCAGTTTGTCGTCAGCAAGAAAGTACTTTTTAAAATTCTTTGCTAGCTAAATGCTAATGATTGCTAAATGATTTTCAATGGTTACAAAAACAACTTTTACATGTTGTTCTTCAGCCTTGCAAGTTTAATACAATCATTCAAATTTGCAAACATTGTTAGTTTTCTTGCTTTAAATTTCTGCTCCACAGCTCCAATTTCCTAGAAAAAGCATTAACTTTATCACTCGTACCCAATATATGTGTATTTGCTCCTTGCAGTTGAAGATTTAAGTTATTTAATTTCTCGAATATGTCGACCATGTAGCTCAATTTCATCACAAATAAACTATGTCGAAAATTCTCAGCTTCCAGTCTGTTTTCCTCTTCTAGGAAAACGGCGACTTCTTCTCTTTAATTCATAAACACGTTGCAAAAATTTCCTTCGTGATAGCCATCTTGCCTCGCAATAAAATAGTAACGCTGAATGTACTGCACCCATGTCTTTACAAAATGAGGAAAAGATTCTTGATTTCAGGGGTCTCATTTTTATATAATTTATTACGGTTACAACTGTAGTTAACACAATATTCAAACCAGGACTCATTTCTTTGGAAGTCAAAGCTTCTCTGTTTATCATGCAATGTGTCCAGACGCACAGTGGCGATTTTTTTTTCACAAGTGCTTGAATACTTTTGAATCTTCGGGACATACAACGAGCACCACCGGTGCATATTCCAACGCTTTTCCATTCTAAGTTTGCCTCCTTCATAAAATCATTTAAGACAGCAAATAATTCGGGTACTGTTGATTTGAGTTCTGTTGGTTTGCAGAAAAGTAATTCTTCTTCTACTGACAAATTATCACAAAACCTAATATGGGCAATAAAATGAGCATTTTTACTACTTTCTGTTGCCTCATTGAGTTGTATTGAAAACAATTTGTCACGTAACTTCGACAAAAGCTGACACTCTACATCTTCAGCTATATCAGCAATTCGACGGGTAACAGTATCATTTGAAAGAGGTATAGACTACAATTGTTTTGCAAAATTATCTCCAAACATATTTTCTACAATCTCAATTACGGCTGGCAACATAAGCTCTTCACCAATGGTGTGAGGCTTTTTACATCTGGCTATTTTATATGAAACTTTGTAAGAGGCAATTAAAGCTTTTTCATTCACAAAGTGTTTTTAAGCAATGATTTTTGCTTTTCATATGAGTTTAATTTAAAATCGAAGAATTCTCTGGGTTTGTTTACGTACTCACTATGAAGCGTTTCCAAATGTCGTTTAAGTTTATTAGGTTGTCTGCCGCCAACATTTTTGAGCAAATGATACACAGGGGCCTTTCTTTTTCATATACTTCAGTACTAGTGAACTCAAAATTTAAGTATTCATGAGAATATTTTCTTGATTTTATTTTCGGAACCACGCTCGTCTGTGTACTTGTTGATGCTTGTCTATCGTCTAATGCTCGCTTACGCCGGTTGTATGACTCTTTCGTACGAGTCATTTGCGTACCAGTCATAAAACTGTCAATCAATGGTCCCTTTTACAATGGGATTGTGTTACTGTAAAGGATGAGTTTTTGAAGAGGCTGCAACATTTTAAACGTTATCTGAAAGTGTCAGATTTGGCGAGAGTTAACATACTTAACAAAATTTCGAATACTTAATGTTGTTTAATACCATTTCATGCGATATTTTCCTCTTGGTTTTTTATGAAGCATGAATTGCTTTTCAAGGAGTTTATTCAAAAAATATGATAACAATTAATGACCAATGATATTTTTTTCATATAAATACTATATCGACTTTGGAACAATAATCTAGATTTTGGTAAATGAATTATTTTACATGAATATAACGATTTGCATTAAACAAAAGAATTTTGGTTTCATTAGTTTTTATTTTATTTCTTCTTGATTCGTTTGTTTAATTTAGTAAGTTTGAACACTGAAATGTATGTTACTTAAATATAGGAACTTTAAAAAAAATATTGTTTCTTAAGTATGGAGTACAATTAAATGGTGTTAAAAGCATTGAAATTATTTGTAAGATGGGAATAGTTATAAAAAAAAATCTTGAAATGACATAAATAGTAAGAAAAGATTCCAACTACGAATGTTAATTTTCCGTGCTATATATTTCTTTTACAAATTTAAACTTTTCTGTTTATCATTGTAGATTTAATTTCAATGCTGTTACATTTAAATGAAAAATCTGCTCAGATAAAGATAAATTATTTGTTCATTATACGACTTTGAATTTTATATATGAAATATTGTTATTACACGGTGCATAAAATAAATAGCTTACTAAATCAGAAGTATATTAATATTTTGCCAACTGATCCTTTTTATCTGCGAAAATTTGTAGGTGATATTAGCTGAATTCAAATTTAATTTTCTTCTAGTGACACTATTTATTAAACCCTAATTACAAATCTATTGATAAAATATAAAACAGAATTTAAAAAAATATTTACATTAATGTACGTAGTAATAAATTTACATTAATATATGCAGTATATGTTCTTCAGAAACTTTAATTTTTTTATAGATCGTTCCTGTATGTAAAATAAGCCATTAACAATAGTATTAAATGAAGCTCTGGTAATTTACCCTTGAACAATATAAACCTACACCATTATTGAAATTTTTACTGATTATCTATGCGTTTTTTAACCATAATTTAAGCAGTGTAATTATTTCTAATTTTAGAAGAATTCATGGCCATTTTAAACTTTCCAGGGGTCCTGTGATAATGCAAATCTCGAAACAACCTTTTCCCTCCAAATTTTTTACTATGTATTATGTATTTGATTCCCAGAAGTTCAAAAGCTTTGAACAGATTTAATTTCAAATAGTAGGAAAGTTATCAATTGTTAAATTCTTTATTGACTTATGTACTATTAATCGTTTGAAATGTACATTTAAATGATCAGCTTCTCTTAAAACAATTAGAATCGTTTGTGATGGTAATAATTGAGTTTAGGCGTAATTTTTTAGAATGGAATTTCTGTTTTACATTTTCTTTTAAAATTTATTGATTTTTATTTGAGAACTATATTTAGCATACTTAGACTGTGAATGAATAATTCAGAGAATTCAAGCGTAGTAATGCAAGCGTTCTTGATGTATTTCGTCGTATACTTTAAATTTACCACCTTTGTCGTCCAGTTATCTATCTGTCTGTCCGTCTTTTAAATTTTAAAATGCTGTAAAAACTATTTTTTTTACTGTAAATTTTTAGAAAGTTATAAAGAAAATAAAGTCAATATTTCTTTTATTTTTTAATTAAATTTTTAAAAAATCACTTTTCTATCCTTCAAAGTAAATATTTGCCAAATTTCATAGCTAAACGGTATGGTGTGTTGAGAGCCAGCATATCTCGTACACATAGAAACAAAACTTTTTTTCTTATGTTTACGCATCAAAACTTAGTTAAAACGCCAATACCCTTTCCCGCCAAATACTCTTGCCAACAGATAACATGTTTTTTGCAAACCTAGACTAATTACTCCCTACCCCCTTTTTTCAATGGGCTTAGAGTGATTTATTGGGCTTTTATGACCCGTACGGAAGTGGTAGTACGCATTTGTCCCAATACCCTTACGCCCACTTAAAAATTTATCCATGATTCTGCATAAGTCTGCTGCCGTGAATATTTTATACGGTGAATTGTAATTACACGAAAGTATACATACACATTCAGAATAGATTCAATAGCGATAGAAGGATCGAATCGAATGAGATTGTCTGGAATCGAAATTGCTGTCATAGAACTTTCTCCTTCTCCCTACGAGAAAACATTTGTTCACATCTGCGCACGCTCCTAACTTAACTTTTAAGCTGACCAGACAAATTCCAGGCAAATCGAAACTTCTAGCGAAACCGTGAGAATGCCCGACATAGCGGGATGCAAGAGCAATAAAAAGGCATAGGATTCTTGTTTTTTCAATGCTGAGGATCAATGTTGCAAAATGTCAATAAATTTCCGTATTCTTGGAAATTTGTTAAATTTAAAATTAATGTTGTAGTGTAGGTTTAGCGCCAAAATACTCAAAATACATTATTATTGTATACATTTTTTTATATGTGGTGGGGAAGGAGGGAGGCGCGATGAAAATTATGATTGAAAATTAGGCCGTGAATACAAAAAGGTTGAGAAAAACTGCTCTAATATACAAAAATGAATATTTTTTGAAGAATAGAATGAATAATATTTATGCTTTTCCTTCATATATCTTTTAAATTCTGTGAATGTATTCACTGTCGACAAAAAATATATTTCATTCTTTTTATCATTCACGATTAAACAAGATAACTATTTTAAATTCCAAACGATATTTCCAACATTTCCAATCGATATTTCTTCTGCGGCAGCATCGAGCCGGATACCAGCTAATTACTTATAAAAAAAATTGTTGTTTTTGTCTAAAATCTTTTTTATTCAGGTAAAATGTATATAGATAATCTGAAAAGGTAAAATAAATCTAATACTATAATACGAGGAATGGTTGCCAAGTCGAAAATCGCCCCAGAATTAATAAACTCCGGTAAACTTGGGGATCTGGGGTTTTTGGCCACGAGGAATCGATTGTCACCGGTTTTGAAGCGCTACGGTCGAGCAGTTCGGAGTTACAGATAGGATATTTTCAAACTTTATTAGTTCGCCATAATGGCTACTTAAATTTTCAGGCGGTAACGTGCTGCCATCTACAGCCAATATGGCGAACTAATAAAGTTTTATGTTTATGCTGTTATAGGTTTATAATATGTGTCTTATGTATGTATATATATTTGGTTTTTCTAAATAAATTTGTCAAAAATATTGAACTTCAACACACCTCAATCTTTACCTTTGTATAGAATAGTTCCCTTTCCAAACTCTAACTTTGTTTAGAATAGTTTACAATGGTGCACTTTAACCGGTTATCTTTTCACCAATGGTTTCACAAATTTTCTTATGGCATGTATTGTTTTGATAAATCACAATTGAAAATTTAAATCTTCGAGTTAGCTTCGATACCTGTTTTCTCCGAACGGAGCACGGCCACCCGCTGGTAATAATAAAACAAAAAAGGAATAAATTAATTAAAGTAAAATAATAATAAAAACATTTATAAAAATATAAATAAATGTATACGTAGAAAATAAAACATTTTACTCGACTCGAACCCTTAACACAAGTCATCTACGTTGTTTTGACCATTATACTATACTTCCACATTTAGAATTGGAAGTTGACTGTACTTATTCTTAGTTATTAATAAAAGAAAGATGTTTTTCGTGTGTAAAATCTCGTTTTTTTTTTCAGGAAAGATACCTATATAGATAAAATTATAAAGTAAAACTTTATCCCTTTATAAAACTTGACCCAAATCGTTAAACAGAAGAGTTACTCACTTAAAGCTATAAGATTACAACATAAGTAATTATGAAATGAATCCAAAATACTATTAACTTGAGTGTTAGCTATTCTCTAAAAAACCGAATATCAAAATACTTTTTTTAAAATGAATAAGAATTTTCATTCAAACAGGCTTATGAATAAATGCTATACACATTTTCAAGAACAAATTGATTTTTATAAATGCCAAACAAATACAACAATTCAGATTTTTTTTAAAAAACAAATATATATAATCATGGAAATAAAGGATTTATGAAATAGGATCAAAGTTTACAGTTCCAGAATTTTGTTTTTTTAAATCGAAATAAAATCAAAGAGAGTTTCGAACTAACCAAAGCAAAAATTGCTCAAATCGTTCTTAACTTTCAATGAAAAGTGTAAGAATGTAGAACACCTTGTCAATTCAGCTTCAAAATATTCAATTTCTAACCGGCACCGAATAAAAGAGTGATTAATTCAGCTCTTGCTGTATCCATTCAAATTTATCTCCCATTGAAGTGATGGAAACATTCAGAATTACTGTAAATGGGTTGAATGAAACTTCTAGAGAGGACGCAAGAGGTAAGCGGGTCAATGTGATCGGGCATTTGCATAGCAACATCTTTGACGTATTGAATTTGGGTATATCTGTGAAATCTTAGTAACCAATTTTTTAAAAAAAATAGAGGTATCCGAACATGTTGAAAGGTCTGTCATTTAAGGCAGTGATGGGGAAACTACGGCCCGCGGGCCAAATCCGGCCCGCGGTAAGGTTTAATCCGGCCCGTTTAAGAGTGCCGTCGTGAGAATGTTTGAACGCATTCTTACTTCGTAATGTGACGACCCGCATAAAAACTACCTGCGGCGATATTCAAAACACAATAGTATTCTGGACAAATCCATCCGACCCAAACAGCTGACTCCTCTTCGCTCGAAACTTCCAAACACTCTCGCATTTTCGATTCATTGCTCTGTCTTTCCGAAAGAACAGCAAAATTACAGTTATTATTATTTGCTAATCAGATCTCTAAATCTGATTTTTCTCATTTTCCAAGAATACAATCTTTAAAATTCACTATATCAAACAATAAGATTAAAAAATACGAAATTAATTTGAGAAAACTATCTTCAGAATTTGAAAGGAGATTTCAGGACTTTAGAAAAATGGAGCCAGAGTTTAGTATTTTTGCGATCCCATTCAATGTTAATTACGAAGAAGTTGATGCAAAATTTCAACTTGAGTTAATAGAGCTGAACTGTAATACTCTCCTGAAACAAACTTTTCATACAGTACCATTACTAGAATTTTATAAAAAATTTAAGTCCAGATAATTTCCCAAATCTAATTACTCATGCAATGAAGATAATGACAATGTTCGGCTCATCTTATATATGCGAACAAATCTTTTCAACAATGAAGCTTAGGAAAGCTTCTTTAAGAAGCATAATTACAGATGAGCACCTTTCATCAGTTTTAAGAATTTCTGCTTCGCAAATGGAACCTGACTATGATGAAATTTTGATAAAACAGTCTCAATTTCATTTTTCTCATGCACCATCAACCAGTAAAGACACCAGAAAACAAAGTGATAATATTTCACATCAAGAACTACACTAAATTCATTTTATATTTTGTGCATATAATTTTCTTGCCTTTTGCTTTTTTACGATTAAAATAATAAGTGTATGTAATAATATATGTATATGTTTATAGAACACATAAATTTTTTAACGATTAAGTATTCTTCTTTGGCCCGCTACGATCGTCTAGTTATTACAAATGGCCCGTCTTAAAAAAAGTTTCCCCACCACTGATTTAAGGTATCTGACTACGTTCAAAACAATGGTTATAGACCACATTGGAGATATTTTTTTCGTTTGTTATTTCTTGAAGTTCAGACTTTCCTTTTTCCAATAGCAGTTTATCTTTTTCTAGGAAAATGAAGGCATGACATATTATCCAGTGTCACACATTTTTCAGATAAAATTTTTCTTTTAACTTAAATTTTCTATAAATTTTTAATTTTCATAAAAATTCTCCCCTGTTAACATGATATGTCAAAAACTAATGGAGACATTTACTTAAAAATTTCAGAGCGTGTTTTAAATAATACGATCAATGAAATGAGCCATAATTTTTATTATTGGTGTAATCCTTTTTAATTATAGATGTTTTTAGAAAAATTAAGTTGTGAATTAATGGAAAAAAAAGAATATATACGTATATGTTTAGCCATAACTTCTTTGCATTGCAAGAGGTTTATTACATTTTGGTTCATTTCCTTCATTGTTATATTCTATAACATGCGTAGAAAAAAAATTAGGATTGCTACATTACAATTTCGTGTAGAGTGTTAATCTTTGTGGTTAAATTTCATTAAAATTTACTACACATTTTTCTATTTCACAAAATATATTACATTTTTAAATAATTTTGTTGTATTTGCAGTATTTTGCATTATAATCGACAATGTATCTAAAAATCATAGTTTGAAATAATTTTTTTAAAAAATTCAAGTTTTCAAAACTTTTTCTTCGAACTTAGTCGGATACCTTAATTAAGAAGAAAAGTAAATTTGTTTGTCAAGTGGTTTAGTACATGGTTTTATTCTTAGTATTACAACGCCTACCGCCGGCGTCCTGGCAGAGGGATAGCGTGTCTTCTCCGTAATCTGGGCGTCTCGGGTTCGATTCCCGGTTTGGACATGGTTGTACTTCCTCTGTTCTATCTGTGAGATGTATGGATGTGTCCCCCTGTAAAAAGGGGTTGTGCAGCGTGTGTTTTTAATACCCATTTGTATCTAATACCGTAATAGTGTGGAAAAAAAATGAAATCTGCAATTACAAATATCAAGTTATCATGTGAGATTTTTTTTGAACACGTAATTATATTAAAGTGTATGTGTCAACTTAAAAAAAATATATTATGCTTTTTTGAATAGTCTTAAACCCAGAAATATGGTTAAAGTACGTCTACATCATGTTTTTCTTAAAAAGTGCCCTGAACGTGTTCGAATATCTTAGTTTATTCAAAAAATTGTTATTTTTTTTATGTTCAGTCAATGCTTTGATATTGAGCAGATTTTCAGAATACCGTAAATATTATTATTATATAATAATATTAAAGGTATGCGTCAACTTAAAAAAAGATACTATGCTTTTTCTTCTTTCGAGATTGACGAAAGCTTCAAAACTTTTTTTGCCAGCCAAAAAAAAAAAAAAAAATTAAAAACTAGAATCCGGTTTAAACCGGTTTGTAATTTATCAACTTTTAGAAAAACGATACTTTTTTTTTTCTTTTGAGATTGACGAGAGCTCTAAGACGTTTTTGCTAGCCAAGAAAAACAAAATTTAAAATGAAAATTGCCATTTATGCTTTATTCATTACCTATGCGATTTCGAACTTCGAAACACCCTAACCAAAACAACATCATGTTTTCACATGATAAAAAGGATTCAAATAGAAATTATTTATGTTGGCGAGGATTAATTAAATAAATGTATTTTCTTTCTTTTGAAATGATTTATGCAGGAAGCCGTTATGATTATAGGAAACAAACATCTGGTTTTCTATTTAGAGGCTATGAAAACATTGAAAAAGTATGAAAGAAATTTTTAAGTAGTTTTTAAAAGACTTAAAAAATTTCTTAAAATATTAAAGATTTTTATGTAGTTTATTAATTTACTAAGAATTGGAATTTTTAAAAATTTCATTTCTTTCACATTTTATTCTTTAATTTTTTATTTACTCAGAATTGTAATTTTTAATTCAATTTTTTTGGACTTAAATCTTAAGTTTTTAACACTATGCCTCAAATATAATGAAAAAACCTAATAAATTGCTCGCAAATTTGTTAGCATGAAATTTCATGCATGTGAATTAAAAATTTCATAAAATTAAACGATTGAGCCTTAACTAAGTTTCGACAATATTGACGCAACCTGTTGTCAGTAAGATTGCCCAGTGCCTAAAATTTTGAAATTCTAACTCACAAGAAAGACAGTTAAAATGTTTTTACACAAAATCAATTTACACAGTCTTGAACTAGGGCATATCAAACGAAATTGTGTTAAAAATAAGTGTTATTCCAGCCTCATTAAAGACAGAACTATATTTACTATCAGCATTTGGAAACAAAATATTAAGTGGGCCTAGAGAAATAACAATGATCAGATCAAGTTTTACTTGCGTCGTACACGAAGGCAACTACTTTATAGACAGAGAATTTAGGAATAATAGAAGATAATTAAACACCCATAAGAATAACATAAACACTTCTTTATGTATATTTAACTAGCTATTACCAACGACTCTGTTCACGTGGAAATTTTGATGTATATGTGCGATAAACTACCAAACAATGACACATGAAAAAAATTAAACCTGACCTAAAAACGATACATTTAAAAGTAAAGGCATATACGAAAAATATATAACATGAACACAATTTAATAACAACGACACACACGTAAAGTAAAAACAATTTATTTATATTGTATACCCAAAGCAAAGCAAAACAGCAAAGAAAGTCTGGTCAAATCCATTTCATTTAGGGATCGAGGTGGAGATAGCTACAACAGTATTATGCTCATAATTTTTAAACTTTTCATATGAATGAAAACTCAGTTGTCAACAATCATGCACAAACTTTCAACGCCAGTTTGCGTGACGCACATGTTTGATTTTTCTACGCCAATTGGAGTTACGCCATGCAGATTAGAAATTTTTTATTTCCTTGATTATGTTTTCTTTTCATTTAAAAGTACTTCAGAATGAATCCAGAAGATAGATTCATTAGCAACATCTGATTTTAAATACATCAAACACTAAAAACAACTAACAGAACCGCTTGAAATAATCGGTAGAAATTCTGCTAAATCCAACCTCATTTGTGTAGGAAAAAAAGCTAGAGCCTTACTCATCTTTGGAATCAGTTTTTTTGTCGCGAAAGTTAGTTTGTAATGAATAAAAACTGAACCACTCGATGGACCGGAATAAAAAGTCGTTCTAAATTTCATCCAATTCCGTTCAGCCGTTCTGGCTTAATGGATGTTTGTTACTCAATAAACATCCATCCATTCGAACAACCAAACTTTCACATTTATAATCTTAGTATAGATAACAAAAAAAGAAAGCCGTCATAGGAGTTGTTTTTTGAAAATCTACTTTTCTACTTTCTGTTATACGGAGTTCGATAAATTATTTCAAAATTTAATTCAAAAATTGAACCCGAGAGATTTTGACTAATCTCCACATTTCAGACCTCCCTGAGCTTGAAAAACACTGTTTTAGAGAGTGTCTGTCTATGACAAAGAAAAATCAAAATCGCTTTGAGAAAGATGGAATTTGATATATAGCTATTAGACCAAATTTGTTAGCCTCTATCAAAATGTTAGCGAAATTCTTCGAGAGAAAATCTGTTTGTGCTGCTGTTCAAATATACGCTGGCATAGTAACTATATAATGAAGAAAGCTAGCTGGGCAAAACTTGGAACCCATATTTAATATCGGCATTGTAGACATCTATCAAATTTTGAGTCAACTCAGAAAAGAAATGTCCGTCTGTCGATATCAGAAATATGTCAGCTTGATAACTCAAAAACGCCATGATTCTAAATATATGAAATTTTTAAATGGGATTTTGTGATTGCAGTTATAGTGATGGATCAAATTAAAGTTTCAAACTTTTGGGAGGAGTACAACAGGAAGATTGCGAGAGAAAAAATGGTGGAGTTTTGGAATAAAGAATACCTCATTTCAAATAAAAGGAGCCTGAAAAAGAAATGTTTCCTATCCATTAATAAGCATGTCATGCCATCATTTTCATAAAAATTATAGAATAACCCGATTTCTCACTGGTCATGGCAACTTTGAAAGATATCTAGGGGTCGCTGTGGCCTGGTGGTAAGGCTTCGAAACCGGAGGGTTTCAAGTTCGAGACTCGGTTCTACCGAAGAATCGTCGTGTGAGGGGGGTCTCTTGCATGGTTCAATCTGTCAGACCAAACGTCCTCCCACTGGTATGGTGGGGAGAGGGGGGGGGAAATTCAGGTGCCATCCTCGTCATCTGAACGTGGTTCAAAATGACGAGGTCCGTCCCAAAATAGCCCTCGTGCTGCTTTAAAAATGGGACGTTAATATAACTAAACTAAAAACTAACCTGAAAGTTTTCTATATAAACTGAACATGTCTGCATCATCTACCTGCGATTGTAACATTGGTGGCGAGGAAAACGTTGAACATGAGCTCCAAGTTTGCAGGTGCAAGACAGAACCTAAGACTATCTCCCCAGACCATTCATATAAAGTGGCCTCCAGATTTGCATCCACTTGTCTCCACCAGAGGCTCTCTTGAAAATGTTTGTAAATTTATTTTCGACATCTGTTCAATTTTCTTATTCTTAACTTATATTTTCTTATTTTATTTCATTCTTATATTAATCCTTCATCACTGTCAAATTTTATTATTATATTTTGTTATGCGTTGAATACTTACTTCTGTAAGCCCCGTGTGGCACTTAGTGGTGTACGGGGTTTTTAAAAATGCTTCAATAATAATAAAAAAACGTGTGGGAGGGAAAGAAAACCCAGCACAAATTCACCTTCAATAGACAAATGGTGAGAAAGCTTTGTGAAGACCACTCCAGCTGGTTGTATTAAGCATTCGAAAATAAAATGAATTAATTCCATTTCAATTCAACTTTTTTGTTGGACCCCAATGAACTGGTTCCCCAATTATATGTAAGTGCAAAAAGGAAGAAGGCTTTTTTTCGTTGAACCACGATACAATTTCATCGAATTCTATTGAACCATTCTGGCGTTATGGAGTAACAAACATCCATCCATCCAAACTTTCACATATATAATATTAGTATGGATTCATTCCAATTTCGATATCTAAGAGCAAATATGTTACAGTCAAAAATTTTTAACGCATTTATTTTTTAATTTTAGGCAAAAAATATTTAATCATTTACCTTTTTGTACACTGGATACTTATTAATCCATCTCTAATAAATAAATGTACCTCGAAAATTTTAAATAGCGTAATTAAAATAATACATATTTATCCACCTCCATTAGCTACTAATTATTGAAAGCAAAGAAATTTAATAGAATTTTAAAAGTTTATTTGAAACAATGACTGAAAACTAACATGCATTTTCATTGGATTCATTTCATTTACAGAAGATACATAACCATTTCCCAATTAAATGTTTAAAGTAGATTTTTATGCTTTTAATTAGGAATAATGCATTTTTTAATGACTCACTACTTTTTAAAAAATCATATGTTACTTTTTAAAAAACCATATATAATAAAAACCATATGCATACATAAACAAAAACCATATACATATAAGCCAGTATGGCTAATAATGGATTTTATGCCAAAAAACGAAACCAACCAACTAACTACTACTTCTAAAAGTTTTCAATACCTTTTACAAAACCAAATACAGCTGCTCTTAGGTTTTTAATGAAATAAGTCCTAATACAGATATCAACACAACTGAAAAATAAATGTTATGTCTTGTCTTGTTACGCTTAATTTGACAAAATGTTATTTCAAATATTTTTTAATTTCTGTTATTTTACACTTATTATTATTATTTTATTTATTCTCATTATTTTATTTATTATCATTATTTATTATTTTATTACTATTATTATTTATTATTACTTATTATTATTTATTATTATCATTACTTATTATTATTTATTATTTTATTTATTATCATTACTTATTATTTTATTATCATTTATTATTATTTATTTGATTGTTCGTTGTAGCGGACTTAGCCAAATTAAGGTTTAAGTATAAGATATAAAAAATGTTGGAAACTCTTTATCATTACACTTATACAAAACATTCGTTTTCCGTCCTTTACTTCGAATTAAATTATTTCTATACGACAACATAACGTAAAATTCGAACCACACCTTTTTACTATTCAAACTTGTGTCTTTGTTGTGTCCCTTTTCTTTCTTGAGAAGAGTTTCTAAATCCCATTCGAAATCGGGTCGTGCTAGCAAACCATCCCCCAAGGGTCCAAGCACTACTTGTTTTCTTTCAAAACACCGAAAAATTGCGAAAAACTCGAAGAAAAACCGAATTAAAAATAACAAAATAAAATTAATTAGGCGACAGTGTCTGGGAAAACGATTTTCACGAAAAGGGGGACACAAGTCTGAACGTCAACAAAAAACACAATATCCTTCCTGTTATTATTATCCAGAAGAAGAAGAAAGCGAAATTGAGACCTCCGTCGCACACAAAAGGTTCATTTAATTTTACGGTTACGGGTAAGAGTTCGGGTGAGTCCACCACGACGAACGCGCGCCACTGACCAAGGACGATCACGCGCGAGACACCAAAATCAGAAATCGGATACGGGGGTGGGCAGGAATGAAAAGGAATAAAGAATTATTTCTTCATTTTACAAAAAGAAAAACATAAAGTGAAAAGTTTCCAAAGTGATCCTCATCTCTTCCGATTGCCAAACGAAGTCGAAACCTGTTTGGGGATGAGGAGGGACGTTGGAAAAATCGTTTGGGACTCTCTTGCATCACGGGTATTGCCGCAAGGGACAGGATGATATCAGGTGGCCTCGCTGGTGATTGGGGGAGGGGCCTCCCCGACTTTCATTTTTGTGCCCGGGCCCCTATATAAGAGCTGGACAACTGCTCAGTGGCACAACAGGACTTCTGAGAATTCCTACAACATGAAGTTCTGGGTAAGTCTCTCCCTCTAATATTCTCTCAGAGTTCTTTGTCTGTTCTATACTCTCAACTCCCTTTTCGAACATTTTTGGACTTCGATTTCTTTCCCCCAATCCCTTAGATACAAACTGTTCGGATTTGTTTTATATCTAGTTTTGGTTTTGGAACTTTAAAATTCTATTGAAGTACCAAGTGGACGACTTTTGAAATGATTAAATTGGAAATTTCCATTCTTTTAGAATTCTTTGTCTGTTCTGTACTTTTTAAACTCCCTTTTCGAACATTTTTGGACTTCAATTTATTTCCCCAAAGTCCTTAGATACTAGCTGTTCGAATAAGAAATTGTTTTATATCCAGTTTTGGTTTCGGAGCTTTAAAATTCTATTGAAGTACCAAGTGGATGATTTTTGAAATGATTAAATTGAAATTTTCTAATTAATCCCTGCAGAACTTTCTTTGACTTATTCATTTTTGATTTGTACAGGAATAAAGTATATGATACGTATTAATAATCTGACTTGTATTTAAAAAAATCGATAAATATATTCTAAAAAGTACAGAATATCTTTAAATTGCTTTTAGCTATAAAAGATTTTAAACAGTATTTGATTGGTAATGTTTATTTTCAGAAAAAAGAATTTTCAGTGAAATTACATTTAGAAAACTAAACTTCTTTGCAAAAAATGAGCATTCTAATAAGATAAATTTTTGAGTTAATATAGATTTTGATGTTATATCAGACTGAATTTGAATTAGCTTTCTTTTGAGCCATTCTCTTAACAATTATTGATAAAATTCTTATTGTTGTTATTATTTGCAATTTAAGAGAAAATGTTTTAAGGATGCTTGTAAAACTGTAGCGTTATAGCTAAAATATTCAAATATACCTAGTATTCGATATTAAAAAAAGAATTATATATATATATATATATATATATATCATTAATGGACAATTCAATTACTATTATTTAAAAATTATATTGATTTAAATTTTTAATGCTATTTTAAAATTCAGTTTCTTTAAATGTAGGAAGATAATATTTTCTTTTCTAATGTTAAAAGAATTCAAATATTAAAATTCACATTTTTGGCTTTTCTAATTACTTTAAACTTGTAATCAAAATATACTTGGAAATCTATTAATTATGAATAAAAATTCCTTATATATTAATTCCTAATGTATTTCTTAAACTTTATATATTCAAATAATTATTATCAGATGAAAAAAAAAAAAGAGATTTTTTTTACTTGATTTTTCATAGTTTATATCTATATTTTAAAATGTTTAGCAAAAACTGCAAGCTATAACGTTTTTTCATTTTAGAAAGTTAAATAGTGTTACTGCTTAAATTTCTTACTTACAGTCTAATTTCTGTAAAATTAAAAGGAAAAAAATTTTCTGATTAATTTCTGTCAACAACACTCATTTTATTTCATCAAAATAGGAATTTTTCTGAATTAATACTTTTTCATCGAACTATTAACAGTACTAAGCAA
>JAPMOQ010032560.1:304034-317095 GCA_026543055.1 Argiope trifasciata | reverse complement strand
AGATATTTAAAATTTCATTCTCAAATTCATATTTAGACTTAACAATTGACCATAAACATAAGAATAATAACAAATCAAAACGAACAGAAATAGAGATCAAGACCTTAATGATTAAAATAATTAAAATTGGATGGAAAGTTATAATGAAAAAAATCTAAGTTTGTTTCATGAAAAACAGATTATAGCCGTGCAAGGAGTAAAATATTCATGCATTGTCAACTTTTATATCTTCATTATTCATTAAATTTTAACAATTATGATTTCTCTTAACTTTTTATTGTCACTTTTCAGTGATATCCTTTTATTTTACGATTTCTGTGAAGTTCAATTTATTTCCCGTAACAAAGAAAATCAGTTCCTCCGCAATATTCTCAGCTTTTACGATGATCAAAACAAAAATGCTGAATATAATCACTAATATCAAATAAAAAATTGAGTTAAAATAAATAAGAACTCGATATTATTTTGAAATTAACTTTTTTAAATTCTTAATCCTTCTACTTAAGTTTTAAAGCTAACATTGCCATCAAATCAAGGTTTCCCAAGACCGTTTGGTTTTTCTTTTGAAAAATAAACGGAAACCTTGTTTCACTTTTCCCTCTGATCATCTGAAGAGACCTGTCGAACAACTCTCAGCACCCTGAGGACATTATTCCATCTTGATTGTTGAATCTTCCATCACCCGTTAAGTTTTGTTCTTTCAGTCGCATCCCTAGTAAGAAGTGTGGTTTAAGATTAACAGTCCTTGGCCCATATACCCAGACAAAGCGTGGGTTTAATTAGTTCTTCATTTCGCTGTTTGGTATCACAAACAGATGGTGTATTACACGAAAAACACACGCTTTTGTTCTTTGAATGTGTTATAATACACATTAATTCTAGTTCTTGATGAAAGAAGTGGAAGTGTTGTTCTGTCCAGTCATTCATTGTAACTTAAAACAAAACTCGATGATAAAAGACATTTTAATTCATGATTAATTGTATACATGGGGTTTGTTTATTTTATTTTCAATACCAATATTGACTTACAATGTACTGCTTTGAATTTGCACAAAAGCTTGATTTTGCTAACAAGCTTTATTAACAATAGTCGGCAAATGAAAGGAATTGATAAAATATTCTGGATTTCGAAATTAATTCCTTAATTAATTCCATGTCTAAAAGTACTTTGTTTTAGACAGTTACTAACAAGCGTTGACATTGAAGAAGCATATGCAAACATTGATAAAAGAAGCAGAAAAGATAATGAATAGACTGAGAAACAAACAGCCTTAGTATTTCTTTATCTTAAATAGCTATCAAAATATACTGTAAAATAATTTATTCGATAAAACAATTGCCGCATCCTGGTCATACTCAAACATTTGTTATTTTTAATACTCTTGTAATTGTTTTAAAACCTGTTTAAATGTTTTCAAATAAATTTTATAAACAATAAATTTAGTAAGAATAGTTTATGTGAACTTATTATAAACCCATTCGTTTTTATCACCTTATTCCATTCAATTATCCACCTAAGTCACTTATGAAAGAATTATTTTCTTTATTTTAAAAATTGGCCATTCCTTTACTGTTTCTGGTATTAATTGCTTTTATTCCTTTACTTCTGGTCAAACGTATGGTTTCTGTTGTTACAACGCAACTTTGCTTAAAAGGATAACGGAACTCAAATGAATTATCAAAATATTCTAAAACACAATTTACCTTACGGAATTCTTCTTTAATTTGTTTAGAAAATCTGTTATAAATATAATCTTTTTGAAATTTATTCCGCATGATTTTCTTGTTTAAAACCAATAAATAAAATCTGCTGGAATGGAAATAATAAAATCTGCTCGAAATCAGTAAACTTCCTCATTTTAAGCCTTTTTTTCATTTTCAATAATTGTCAAAATAAATTTCTGAAGGCGTGCGTGAAACTCAAAACAATGATACAAACAGACGGCTTCAAACCAGACGAATTTTTTCCCCTTTCAAACAGAAGACTTTTTTTTTATTATTAAACAAACGATTTTTTCCTATCTTCTCAATAAACAGGAAGCAATATGCAGTTAATTTTGAAACGAGTTCGTAGCCAAAAGTTCATATGATTTTATTAACAATTTCTTTTGAAATTGTATTGAAACAAAACAAAATCCAAACGTTTCAAAATACTTGAAAGTGTTTAATGTAACTTAAAAATATATATACAGAAATAATAAATAAAATTTTATTAAAAAATTTACTCAAAAATTGTATTCTGATTAATACAGATTTAATTTAAATGAATAAATTTCTGATAAGAAATTATATAAGTAATGAAAATTATTTGTATTATGTATCCCTATGAAAATATTTGAAAAATATGTCTTTTATGGGATATAGTAATTTTACATTCTTAATATTATAGAAATATATATTTCTTAATTAATAAATGAAAGTTTTCAGATTTAAATTGTTTTTTATCCCTTTTGAATTTATTTTGAGATATTTGCATAAATTCTTATATTTTTTATTTCTTTTTCAGGTTTTCTGACACAACGAGCAAAAGTAATTCTATATCGAAAATTTTTATCTGTGTCAGCTGTTTTTAAATAAAACTTCCTATTTTTTATATATTTTGTGTTTGTGTTTATTGAGTAGTGGTACGAATCAATTTGAAACATTATGTAAACACTCATTTAACTCATCATAATGGCACAAAAAATTCAGTAGCTCTTTTTCTACTATACTAAACTATTGTTGAATATTCGAAAAACCATATATTCTTTAAAACGAATATCAGCATTTGAAAAAAAAAATAGCCATTCATGGAAGGAGATTAACAAATTAACTATAATTTCTTTAATTCTGAAGGTTTTTCTTTTACATTCATTTCATAATATGTATATAAGTTCAATATTTGATAGGGCACTTATTTTTATGATATTCCACACCCATAAAAATGAGAGAATTTATGAGGAAATTTACTATCAATATGCAATAAATTCAAATATTATAGCTTTCAACACTTTTTCCAAAATGTACATACCTTGCTAGATAAAAAGAACATATTTCATTTAATTTCAGAATCAAAATATTAGCATTCTAAATTTTCTGATGAATATGTTTCATTATTTTTATAATTTTATTATGCTGATAATACAGAATAAAACAAAATGAAATACATGAGTGTATAGAGTAAAACAAAAGTTAATTTATATAGTCTAAAAATATTTAAAAATTATACTGTTGTAAAAAAGTTAATCGCTGTAAATAATATGAAATAAGTACATAAGATCTCTCATTGATAAAGCCTATTTAAATACTAACTATCGTAAAAATTATGGATATAAATTATTGGCTCATAAAATTTTTAAAGTATTCTATTGCTTAATAGGATTTTATTTCGTGATCGAATTTGTTTTTGCAAAGGTTTTGAAACAGAAATCACCGAAAGAAAATAATTTATATTCTAAAGAATATTATGTTAAATTATTAATAAAGCGGAGTATAAAAGAAGTAAACTTAATACTTCTTTTGTAACAATATAAATCAGACAATTATATTATTTAGAAACAGTTTTAATGATTCTCACTGAAATAAAAGCTGCATAACCGATTATTTACAAGATTCAAAAAAAGTTTTAAAGGAAATTTTGCTAAGAATTTAGTTTTGTAAGTATTAAAATCCCTTTCCTCTTATTATTACTTTGTTGCTATTCATTTCTAAACTTTGCATGAAATTTCTTCAGTTTTAAATTTAAACTTAAAAAAAGAAATAAAATTAAAATTTATGTAAATTTACAGTTATAGATAAAAAATACCAAATGAAGTTTTTTTTAAATTTAATTTATTTTCAATATTTTATGATTGAGGAAATTTGAGAAACTACAGCCTGCTATATAATACCAGAAAGTACATGAAAATCAAGTTCAGAAAATTATTATTGAAAATTCTTTGATTCAAGCATTTTTTTAAAAATCTGAGCATTCAAAATCCAGAGCTCCAAAATTATGATCACTTTTACTTCCTCTTCTTTCTGGTTTTTTAAAAGATGTATTTATACAATTATCTACTATCTAATACAATATATATCTTAAAATACGACGTATCTACTAATAGCGCCTGCCTGCTTATCATCTGGATTCGGAGTCACATTAAAAAAAAAGCATTTGATAGCCAGTTTTAATAGCCTTTCTTGGTGATTACGACTCTAAACAATAAGTAACATTAATTAAAATTTTTAAAAAATTAATTAATTAAATTGAGGTAATTTAGGTAAAAATTTGATGAAGGAGTAAAATGCAAAATTCACTTTACACTAAATTCAAGTTCTTCAATTTAAATTTAAATTATTATTCTACATAACATAGTTATTGCATTTATAAAGGCAATGAACAAAAAGCGAAGAAAAATATACAAATGAAAAAAAAGTTATGGGTCTTCGAGCATTTTTATTGTAAAAATATTGTAAAATTCATAGGTACCACTGGCAATAAAGTGCTAAAAATAAAAAAAATTATTAATATTAAACCTAAATCCTTAGTTCATTGCCTTCATAATGCTTATGGTAATATGTATACAAAAGAAAGGAAATTTGCTGAATAAAATTTTTCTGCTAAACGGCAGTTTCTAATGAAAAGTTTCCACTGCTTACATTAATCTGTTATTTTATCAGTTGCTGCACTTTTCTCTTTACTGAAAGCAGAAACTAATAATAACTCGACCAGTAACATGAGGACGATAAATAAACATTTGTCACGTGAATCAATGAAAACGGCCTTGCATTCTGGAATGAGTTGATGCTATTTTACATGTTACCCACGCAGTAACGATTCAAGGATTATTGCATTTCACGGAATTTTTATCTGCTCCATTCCTGCTTTATTTTATTTTAAACAAAACCTATTTCCAATTCCTAATAAAGGCGTAATTTAAGTTGTTTGAAATAAAATTCCTCAGATACATCTTATTTCGATTAAAACCCATTTCCAGGTCATCAAAAATTATTTCGTTGACCAGGAAATGGGTTATTATTTCTAACCCCTAATTTTGAATCTTTGCCTGGGAGTGAACCTTGACGAAGTTTTCAGGCCGGATTCTTTTTCTATTGGTAATAGTTTTGATTCGGTTGTGTTCCTTTTTGCTTGGCTTATTTTGTTAATTAATCTTTTTCTCTCTCTCTCCCTCTCTCTCTCTCTGTATATATATATGTGTGTGTGTGTGTGTAATTAAATAATTTAAAAATCGTGCGAATTTTCGCTGAAATTTAATTTCTAACAAAAATTTTACATTTTTGTCCTGAAATTAAAACCATTTTCATTGTTTCGCTCAATTTTTTAATCGCGTGATTTTCTTCCATTGTTAAAAGAAGAATATTAGTTAACGACAATGCAGTTTACGAGACGGAAAAAAAAGTGGTTACAACACTGCAAAATTTATAAGATAGATGAGACACATTTTATACTTCTAATAGCTCCATCGTGTCACGTAAGTGCTCTCCATTAGACAATTTCTTGTACGCAATTGGAGAAGCATGTGTCAGCAAATTGCAATGACACATCTTTAATGTCTGATAATTTCACGCCATCACGGATATGAAGTTCTAACTACACAACTTAAGGTATCCGACTAAGTTCGAAGGAAAAGTTTTGAAAAAAATGGATTTTTTGAAAACTATTTAAAGCTATGGTATTTCGTATTATACTATAAATACAACAAAATTATTTGAAAATACAATGTATTATGAGAAGTAGGAAAATGTGTAGTAAATGTTAATGAAATTTAACAAAAACAAAATTTAGTTCAGTAATCCTATTTTTCTTTGTACACAAGTTATAAAATATAATGACAAATGAAACGAATTAAAATCTAGTAAAAATCTTGGGATGAAAAAAAGTTATTGATAAAAATATACGTACAGATGCATTTTTCCCATAAATTCATAATTCTTCTAAAAAAACACGTATAAATGAAAAAGTATTTCACGGACAACAAAACTTTTGGTTCATTTCATTGACCATATTATTTGAAACACATGTTGATATATTTATGTAAATACTTCTGTTAGTTTTTGAGAAATTATGTTAACGGCGGAGAAGTTTTATGAAAATTATAGTTTTGAAAAAGTTGAAGACAAATTTTATCTGAAAAATACACTTTGCTTAAAATTCCCCTGGATGATAGGTCAGGCCTTCCTTTTTCTAGAAAGCATAAACTGATTTGGAAAGAGGAAATTCTGAACTGCAAGAAATAACAAGAAAAAAAATAATTCTCCAATGGGGCCTCTAACCAGTGTTTTTAAAGAAGGCGGGTACCTTAACCGAAATTAAAGGTAATTAATATCCTAAGAGCCCTGTGGTTGCCATAGGCAACCAGTTATTAATATGTTTACCTCAAAATCCAGTTTCTACCACTTTATCCTAGATATCTTTTTCTTATTTTCTTTATAATTGCAGTGTAAGAGAGTCTTGATTGCAATAAAATGAAACCATATTTGTACAGCGTCTTTAATGCTGCGTAGTTGAAATCGATTGCACAAACGTAAGAAACTAATCAAAAATGCTATTTGAAATTTAATGCTATGAAAAAAATACTAATGACTTTTGTGCTATATCTGTTTATCTCTTAAAATTATTTCTGCAAAATAACAACAAAAAGAAATTGAATTGAGCTAAAAGTGTATATTGTATTTTCTGTAGTTTACGAAATAATATAAATTTTAAGCTCACTTATTTCTTAAAATAATATCAGCAAAATTACCAAAAAATATAATTGAATTGAATCAGAATTCTATTTTTGTTTAGTTTACAAATTATTACAAATTTTTAGAGAACTTATTTCTTAAAATTATTTCAGCAAAATTACCAAAAAAATGGATTTGAATTTGAATTCTATTTTTGCATAGTTTACGAATTAATAATAATTTTTAGAGGACTTATTTCTTAAAATTATTTCAGCAAAATTACAAAAATAATAACTGAATAGAATTAGAATTCAATTTTTATATGGTTAGCAAATTAATATAAATTTTAGCGCGCTTATTTCTTAAAATTATTTCATCAACATTACCAAAAAATAGAATTGAATCAAAATTCTATTTTTGTATAACTTACAAATTAATATAAATATTTAGCAGAGCACAAATACACCATTTTATATACAGCATATAGGTGAAAAACTGAATTTCAAACTGGGAAACCACAAGGTTAAATAACCTTAAGTTTCTTCAGAAAATATTTGATACAGTTTAATAACAGAAAATTTCTAGTAAAATAAAAATATTAACAGTATTGTAAAAAATTTATACGTAGAGATTAATTTAAGGAAAAAATTAGAACTATGAAGTCTCATAATTAAGAATGAACTAATTCATATTGCAAAGTGTTATTTTTGTACTTTGCCGTTTTTAAAGATTATTATGAAAATGAGATGAAAAATTCTTCCCTTATTATAATTCAAACTTTGTCACCAGAAGGTTTCAGAATGTTACTATCACACTCACATTAATGAAGTATGAAGCGGGGGCCTGGCGGTAAGGCTTCTGTTTCGGAAGTAGAGGGTTTCAGGTTCGAGACTCGATTCCACCGAAGAACCGTAGTATAAGGGGGGTCTCTTGTACTTTAAATCTGTCAGGCCGAACGTCCTCATGCTAGTGTGGCGTGGTGTGGAGAGAGGGGTGCCAGCTCAGGTGTCTTCCTCCTCATCTGACAGTGGTTCAAAATGACGAGGTCCATCCCAAAATAGTCCTAGTGTTGCTTTGCAACGGAACGTTAATATAACTAAACTAAACGCATTTATGACTTTCCTTTAAAAATTGTTTTCATTGCGCAGCAAAAATTCTTTAAAATAGAATTCTGTTGACTGAGATAGCCTGGTTGGTAGGGTATTGGATTTGCATCTCTTGGGTTTTGAGTTCGAAGTAATTATAACAATATTTAATAATTATTATTATTATCATTATAAATTCCTTAATAATGAATAAATAATATCTGCTTCAGCTATCATGAAATCTAAAATGATGATACAATTCATTTTAAGTAAAAACTTTAAATTTTTTTTCTTGATTTAAGTTTTCGGATCGTTAGTTCACAGAGAATGGTATTTGCAATTTTCATAACTTCAGCTTGCTTTAGCGGATAATAGCAATATCTCTAAAGGAAAGAAAACCACTAACAATACATATTAAATTATCCCAAAAACATTTTGTGTTCGCTTTTGGAATACAAACTGAGATATAATTTGTCTTTCGCTTTGATATGAAATTACATAAAGACCATTTTATCAAAACTGTTAAATAATAAAAAATGTAAACTTTTAATTATTGCTATTGTAAGATAAAAAAAATTTATGCAAACTACCATTTTCAACAAAGAAAAAAAGCAATACGAATACTTTAAGACCTTATTACATAAGAAACTTTGGAAATTTCCATTCCAATACCTAAAAGGTTTTAATTGTGGACAACAGTTGCTATCTCACGAACAATAGTTGCTACGTGACTTTGAATTTTTAGTGTATCAAATGCAAAATCTTATTTTGCATATATATATAATGGTTTGTATTCAATTATTAAGATAATGCTCTTTGGTACTTGGAAATAAGGTAAAAATCTTGTTCATTATGTATTGCGACATGTTGAGTCATCACAATGACGATGCGTCTCAATTCGCTCCCTTACCGGAAAAGTTAAAAGTTTCGTGTCATAAAATAGTTTATTTTAACAATCTGCCAATCACATGAGAGCGGCGGAAGAACTCTTGCTTTGTACTGAAGAGCACGAAAATCTTATATAAAGGAGCGAGATAGAGATGGTGAAACGCGAAGAACAGACGTTATATAATTTCTTGACAATGCGACTAGTTTTGTAGCAGTCACTTCTGCTTGAGGAAAATATGAATTGAATTGCGTCTTAACATTTCGCTAACTGGTGACGAGTTAACTCGTCTGTTCATACCCAAAACTGACTGGTGACGAGTTCACTCGTCATTGCACTTGCATTATCTATTTCAATTTATTACACCCAGAGAGATATAGAAAGTTGCAAAAACTTGGCGTATGTTGTTTAGTCGTGTCCGCTTTGAATCAAAAATATTACTTTAGTTCAGTTATATTAAAGTCCCGTTTTTATAGCAACACGAGGGCTATTTTTGAAAGGACCTCGTCATTTTAAACCACGGTCAGATGACGAGGACGGCACCTGAATTGGCACTAACCTCAACACACCAATGGGAGGACATTTGGCCTGACAGATTTAACGTGCAAGTGACCCCCTCACACGACGGTTCTTCAGGGGAATCGAGTCTCGAACCTGAAACCCTCCAGTTCCGAAGCCGAGACCGTACCAAAAGGCCACCGCGGCAACAAAAAAATTTACTTTTCTGGTATTTAGGTTTTCATCACAATTTTAGCCAAATTCCAAACTTCAACCATGACGGAACGTATCGGTGAAAATTTTTTTCAATGAATTAAACGAGGATACTTTTTCTGATTATTCGAAACAATTTTGATTCAGTATAAATAGAATTTATTGGAATTTATTTTGAGCGTTTTACTCCCGTATTCAATTACAAAATAATAACCGGTGACATGGCATAGTTTCTATGTAAAATTTCCGGTAAACAAAGCGTTAAAATTCCCATCCACAAATTTTAGTTTCTGCTTTTAAGCTAACTTTCTCATTGTTTACAAATGTTTTTTGTGAGGAATTAAAATTAAAATTTCTATTTCCTGTAAAATGAGCATTTTATTTATTTTATCATTGTTTTTATATTGTATACTAGCTGGTACCCGGCGCGTTGTTGCCACCGAAAAAAAATATTAAATGAAATCAATCCATAATTTGGCAATGTTTCATGGAAATAGGATGAATGGTTCGACAGTATATAAAATACGAACAAACAAATATTCATTTTTATAGATTAGATTTGTGTCTTCTTTTAGAATTGTAAAGCTTGGTGTTCTTTCAGAATGGCAATGAAAGAAATAACTTTTTGTATATCGTGATTCATTTCATATTCGTTCGGAATTTTCAAGTTTGAAGTTAGAAAAAGTGATTAAATTATTTTCATTTAAAATTGCTTGAACATAGAAAATATATTTATTCCATGAAATCTTTAATATAGTTGGAAAGATATTTTTTCGAAAACTAAGACGGTGCAAAATTATTTGCACTATAAGATTTTAAGAAATTACTGCAAAAAACGCTAAAATTTTATGAAATATTTAATTAAAATTTCAAAATTATAGGATTGCTTCTCCTAAAGCTTTCTCGCACTCTCTCTAATAAAACTATTACCTCAGAGAAAGACTGACATTGCATTTACTGACAATAGCTGTGAAATATTAACGTCAAATTTGAATTTTGCATCTTTACTAAACCTGTTGTGTCGCCTTGGAGAGTGATTTGGTGGTTTATAGATGCTGTAAATAGATCAGAAAATATTTTTAATACTTTAGATGATTGCATTATTCTGTAACCGTCCCGTAAGTGCAAGTAATAAGTAGTCAAAGTTTCATCGCCATCGGATGAGTGGTAAGGTAGTGCATAATAGACATACAAACATGCATTTTTATTCATAAAGATGAATTATTTAGTGGTAGCAAAAGTTTTATTTAACCATATCCATGTACTTTCTGCAAAGCATTTTAATTTTGAGATAGTAAAAAAAAAGCTTCTTTCACTTTTTATGACCTCTTGAGGAGTGGTTGAGTAACACATGCATGTATGAATAGATTTTTAAAATCAGCCAGTCGTCGAAGTTTTATCCAACAACGTAGTGAACATAATTTTTTTTGTTTGGTAGTATTAATGTCCTGTATTAAAGCAACACTTGGGCTATATTGGGACGAACCTCGTCATTTTGAACCATGAGATGACGAGGACAACACTTGTGTTGGCACCCCCTCTCCACACCACACCAGAAGGAGGACGTTTGGTCCCGACTTATTAAATGTGCCTGAGACTCTCTCACACGAGGATTCTTCGGTGAAATCGAGTCTCGAATCTGAAATTCTCCAGTTCCGAATCGAGACTTTACTACCAGGGCCTAGTGAATATAATGAAACAGATCTGTATTTAGTCAAATAATAGAGTATGTACTTTTTTAAATATAAATTTTGTTGTTCAGCGACATTAAAAATAAAATTTTTGAGCCAAAAAATTTTTGTGCATGTATTTTTGTTCCATATTAACAGCACTCAGCATTTCCGAAAATGAGAATTAAAAAAAAAAATAGCTGATTGATACATTTTGTATGATTTTGAAATTTATTTATTTGATTATCTAACATTATTTTAAGAAATAATTTCTTAGGTAAAAATATTTGAGTATTTGAAGAATTGAAATAATATTCACTTCGTGAAAGTTTAATCTCAAACTGCTCTTTTAAAAAAGATTAAAAGAACTCAAGTTTAGTTATATTAACGTCCCGTTTTAAAGCAACACGAGGGCTATTAAAAGAACTCAAACATGCAAACGTTAATACTTTGTGTCGAATGAATTTTTCAAATCTTTATTTTGACAGACGTATCCAATCATTTAAGTTAATAACTGTCATTGGAAAACCAAGGATAATGTGCATTATCTGTAGGAGCGATCACAAGGCCAGTGACTTGACACAAGTGACTCTTGGATGAGTGGATAATTAAATGTTGCGGTTGGATTTATGCGTTTCCCCTTGACTGAAGTAGTATTCTACTGACAGGAAGATCAGCGATATTTTGTTTTCTGCGTTTTCGTGATTTATTTTACCTCAGATGCCGCGAATGGTGAAAACACAACTGTTTTAAAGGTTAATTACATCTGGTTAACCTCTAGTTTGCTGTTCTTAAGTTGCATGTCTGGCTAGTTATTTCTTAACTACTGATATGGCCTTCTGTCTTCTTTTACTGTTTATTTTAACCAAAAGAAAACAGGGAAGTTAAACTGAAATCTCAAGTAGAAAGTTACACTAAATTGAACTTTTCGATTCTTTGAGTTGAATCTGTTTGTGACGATTTCTTTTATTTGTTTATTATATTCGAAAGATCCTCCCGCTGTTGTGGGGTGGTGCGGAGAGGGGGAGGGTGCCAGCTCAGGTGTTGTCCCCGTCATCTGACTGTGGTTCAAAATGACGAGGTCCGTCACAAAATAGCCTTAGTGTTGTTTTATAACAGGATGTTAATATAACTAAGCTAAGCTAAGCAATTCGAAAGGAAAACGGTGTGTGTGTGTGCTTGTAATGCTATCTTTTAATCTAATTTAAATCATAATTAATTTCTCATTTTTTAAATCTTAAATTAACTCTTTGTTGACCTGGAATTTTACATAGAAACTATATCAAGTCACCGGCTATTATTTTGTAATTGAATATACGAGTTAAACGTTCTAAATAAACTCCAATAAATTTTATTTATATTTAATCAAAATCATTTGGACAATCAGAAAAAGTATCCGCGTATCATTCATTGAAAATTTCTTCCCCGATACGTTCCGTCATGGTTGAATTTTTGGAATAATGCTAAAATTGTGACCTAAAGAAAACCTAAATACTAAGAAACGCTTTATTTTAGAATATTATCTAATTACCTAATCTAAATTGCAGTTTTGTTATTTAATTATTTTTAATACGAACCCTAAAAACATTTCTGAAGCTTTAATTCTCAATTTACAAGTGATGGGGTATTGATCCCTAACAGCCATATGATAATTGACAAATGTACCTAAGATTCCTTTTCCTGATCGATACATGTCAAATAAATCAGTGACGTCACTTTCGTTGTCGTTTGTTGACAAAAAATACTGACGATATTTCGCCGTTTGATACGGCTTTTAGTAATTCTTAGCATACGGTAAATAATAACCGAAGATCAAATTTTTGTTTTAGACAAATTTTTCCAATCGATTAAAATATAAATTTGTCCCAAAACATTGTCTTTTTAATATATTATTTATATTATTTGCAGTTTAATATATTATTCGATAAATTATTTGCAGTTTGATGTATTATTTGATAAATTATTTGCAGTTTAATGTATTATTTTATATATTATTTGCAGTTTAATATATTATTTTATATACTATTTGCAGTTTAATATATTATTTGATATACTATTTGCAGT
>JAPMOQ010032560.1:287189-300967 GCA_026543055.1 Argiope trifasciata | reverse complement strand
ACACACACACACACACACACACACACACACACACACACACACACACATTGAGCTTTATTATAAGTATAGATATAGATATAGATTTAATATTGTTATGTAAAGCGTTGTACATATAGCACAAAATTGAATTCATAAAGCGTTAAAATGTGCGTGTCTTGAAATTATTTTGAGCCACAGCGAAGTTTCCTGGTTCTTCAAGTAGATTCTAGATTTTTTTTACAGGTGATTCAGAATTAGAAAATTGTCAGAATTTTTTTTTATCAGAAATAAAATTGTCAGAAAATTAAACAATAAAATTGCAAGGGTTTTTCTTTCTTTTTTTCCACGTGCTTTGGAAACACTTTATTTTTCCCCCGGTTATGATGCTTTAAATACGAGGATCAATTAATTCCTTTTGCGTTGTTTCCTACTAATTTGATTTAATGTTCACGAGAACTGGCTTCCTGGCCTAAAAGTGTCTTCATCGTGATCTGAAGGTTACGGGTACGGGTATGATTGTTTTCTACCCTGTGTTCTTTGTTCTTTCTATAAGGTGTGTGAAAGAGCTCCCCCGCCTGAGAAAAGGGGTCGTGCAAGCGAGTGTGGGAATGTCACCTTCATTTGAGCTAGAAGTCAGACTTCTGCCTTCGGGTGCTCAGGACTCTTTCCCCTCGGAAGCTTGAACTAGCAAATTATCTATTAGGATATATAGCGAGCTATATTTAGATAATATGGATCATAATGAACAGCATACGACAACGGTAGAAACGTGAAATGCAAATATACGTGTTAAATCTAGAATAATTGCACTAAATCCTAATGAAATTTATGTGCTTGTCTGGCATATCATAATCTTTTAATTTATTAATTTGTGATGCCATTTCCTGCAGTATATATTGCATTTTTTGGTTATTTGAACGTTCCCATTGCTTATTTTCTGCACCTACAAAATTGGAAAAATCTACAAAGGCAATTAAACATTACTCTCAAGCCATTATGCAACATTAATTGGGAAGCCAAAATAGATATGACTGAAGCAGTGTATATACAGTTTGAGTAAACTTGTAATGTTCTAGAAGAATTTATTGTTGCAAATATTACAGCCGTTTCGCAACTAAAAGTCTATTGTATTCGATAAAGAAATGACATTTATTTTATGTTTAATAGAATGGTTTGCGATAGTATCCAAAATTAGCTATTAAATTAAATCAAATAAAAATAATTGGTTTCGACTGGGATTTTAATTTAGACAGTAAAATTAAAGCTTAAATCCTAAATTTAAGAACGAAATTTTATCCATATTTAGACGAACCTTTGGGCGGGGGTACTGAATCAGGTCTCCAATTGGGATCTCAATTCTGATTTGAGGATGGATGAATGAGTTCGACCGGCCCTTAAAAAAGGGTTGCGTCTTGGATGCTCGAGCAAAAGTCGTCCTTTCATCTGAACGGTGCTCTTTCACAATGAAAGGCGCAAGCCTCTGCCTTCATTCGAAAGAGCTCGGCTCATTCAGGCTTGGAATGACCAAGTGGCTTTAGAACCACCACCACCATAAATTTAAATCTTCATTCTTTTAAAAAAGAATTTTAATTTTTCAGTTAAAAATCATAGTTTCAGATTGTGCTCTGAACGGTGCTCGTTCACAACGAAAGGCGCACAGCGAAAATCATAGTTTCAGATTGATTTCCCAAAATATTATTGAATGTTTTCTTTTCAAATCAGTTTATATATATTGGAATAGAGGTCGCGGTGTCCTGGCTGTAGGGTCTGGGCTTCGGTACCGGAGGGTTGCAGGTTCGAGATCCGATTCCAACGATGAACCGCCGTGTCAGCGGGTCTGATGCAAGCTATATCCGTCGGGGCCAGATGCCTCTCCCTGCTGGTGTGGAGCTGAAGTTTGGGGAAGGGGGATGCCAGCTCAGGTGTCTTGCTCTTCATTTGACCGAGGTTCAAAATGACGAGGTACGTCCCAAAATAGCCATAGTGTTGCTTCAAAACGGGACGTTCATATAACTAAACTAAACAAACTAAACTAAGCTATAATTCTTATTCAAGGACATTTGGCGTATGAATACTATAATGTTCTGTTATATAAATACATTGTTCTATAATAATTGGCATATAAATATTTTAATAAGTGGACGTGAATATAACTAAACTAAACTAAATAAATTGGAAAAGGATAAATTTGCGTGAAAGTATTTTTTTAATAATACACTCAGAATAATACGTATTCAGTATTGAACATATTTCAACAAATTCAGCCCTTTTTTTGTGAAAGGGCAAAATTTTGGCGTTCCTCCAAAATCAAGTTTTTTGTCTACGTGAAATGCGAAATGCAAATGATTTTACAAATCAACGCGCATAAATCTATCTCAATTTAAGTTTTCCGTACTTTCCCTCATTAATTATCGGATGGGAAATTCCTTTTTTTATTTTCTAAAGAGCGTTTGATGATGTAACAATGCACTGCGATTTCTCCTAACCACAAAAGGTTATCAGCAAAATAGCGGGGTCTGCAATTTACAAATCAACCCTGACATTAAGCGCTGAAGACAGACGGATGGATTAAGGTAACAGGTGATACGTGGAAAAAAGCAGAACAATAATTTCCTTTGAAATCGTTTTCAATCACTTCTGGATGTATTCTAGAAAATTTTTGGTAAGAGGCGACTCTATAGTATATAGTATCTATAGTATAGGTACCCGGCGCGTTGCTGCCGCAGAAAAAAATAATATTAAGTGCAAAAAAAATAATATCAATCAATAATTTGGCCCTATTTTATCGAGATAGGATGAATGGTACGACAGTACATGAAATACAAACAAACAAATATCCCCTTTTTATACATTAGAATTGTGTATTCTTTTGGAATTGCAAAACTTGGTGTTCTTTCGGAATGGTAATGAGATAGAAATTGTTTATCTTGATTCGTTTAATATTCGTTCAGAATTTTCAAGTTTAATATTAGAAATTGGGATTCAAATATTTACTTTTAAAATTGATTAAACATAGAAAATATACAATACCATATAAACATTTATACAGTTGAAAAGATAATTTTTTTTAAATGAACATGGTGAAAATTATTTGTACTACAATATTTTTGGTGATAACTGCAAAAACCGCTAAAATGTAATCAAAATTTAAAACCTACAGAGTTGGTCTCCCTAAAACTTTCTCGCAAAACCTGTAATACACTTGTTACCACTGACAATGAATTGCTGGACATTTAAGTGCTATAGCTACAAAATACTGACATTTAACTTGAATTTAGCATTTCTACTGAATCTATTTATTGTCTCCTCGGCGAGTTATTTCGAAATGAATCCTTGGAAAATAGATGCGGTTGAGATTCGAATTTTTTTTTTTTTTTTCGATAATTGTACTATCCCTCTAATTATCCCGCAGGTGTAAAAAATAAGCTGAACAAGTTTCGTCGCCATCAGATGAACGGTTTAGGAAGGCATAACAGACATACAGACAAACATTTATTTTTATTTATATAAGATTATCAATTTATCTGATATTATATCACTTTTATTAAACTACTTTCCTTATCCAAATTAAAGTGTTTAGAAACACGAGTTAGAAGTTCAGAAGTTCTACGAATTGTACATTTTTTTTGTTTCATCCCAATATTAAAAAACAGCAAAAATTAAAGTAAAAATAAAAGCAAATTTTTAATTACATGACTAAGTTTGAGAAATTAGATGAAAGTCTCCATTTCAAGCTACGCGACGGATCCTTTGAACCAGACTTCGTTAATTTGAATATATTTGAATAGCTAACAAACTGTATCGGAACCTCCACACTAGACTAAAACACTTTTTTATCATATTTTCTGTATTTTTTTACATTATCTGCAAAAATAACAAAGCCGCCGCCTGAATAACCCTCACATTATTTTTTTTAAATGAGTGCGCCTAATTTTATCCATCCCTGTACACTATAGATTTGAAATAACTGTACACTATGGATTTTATATCCCTGTACACCAAAGATTATAAATCCCTGTACACTATTGTTGTAAATGTATTCGCTAATTTTATCTTATCAAACTATTAAATCGGGCCCTGTACATTACAGATTGTAATCCTGTTTGGACTGTACATTACAGATTGTAATCCTGTTGGGACTGTACATTACAGATTGTAATCCTGTTGAGCACAGTACATTACAGATTGTAATCCTGTTGGGTCCTGTATATTATAGATTGTAATCCTGTTGGGCCCTGTGCATTACATATTGTAATCCTGTTGGGCCCTGTAAAGTTGTAACAATGCATCTGTGCTGGTATAACTACAGAGCAACATTATTAAATTGGACTCTGTACACTATAGATTGTAATCCCTGTACACAAAAGATTGTAAATGTGTGCGCCTAATTTTAAACATCAAGCTATTTTTATTTTGTAGTTATACCGGATAGAAGGCTAAATAGACTTACGCTAAACACATTTTGCTTAAAATTTAATAGAAATATGCAAATTTCGTGTAAGTACCGTAAACCAAATTTCATTCATCTATATTTTAAATTATATTTTTCACAGACAGATAGACAGACATACGAACATTTAACAAAAATGAGACTTTCGAACTCAGAGTTGTCTGAACTATGGAGATTCGTCAAAATACAGAATTTTAATTTTTTTGTAGATTACTATACATTATGAAAAAGTAAAAAATTCTTCCGAAAGAAACTTCAAGGAATAACCAAATAAAAAAAATCTCCACGCTGGAATCGGATTAATAAGTTTAACACTATCGTTCATGAGAATATTATTTGCAGTTAGATGTATTATTTGATATATTATTTGCAGTTAGATGTGTTATTTGATATATTATTTGCAGTTAGATGTGTTATTTAATATATTATTTGCAGTTAGATGTGTTATTTAATATATTATTTGCAGTTAGATGTATTATTTGATATATTATTTGCAGTTTAATATATTATTTATATTATTTGAAGTTTAATATATTATTTGATAAATTATTTGCAGTTTGATGTATTATTTGATAAATTATTTGCAGTTTAATATATTATTTGATAAATTATTTGCAGATTATTGTATTATTTAACATATTATTTGCAGTTTAATATATTATTTGATATATTATTTGCAGTTTAATATATTATTTGATAAATTATTTGCAGTTTAATGTATTATTTGATTTATTATTTGCAGTTTAATATATTATTTGATAAATTATTTGTAGTTTAATATATTATTTGATATATTTTTTTTTAGTTTAATATATTATTTGATAAATTATTTGCAGTTAGATGTATTATTTGATATATTATTTGCAGCTTAATATATTATTTGCAGTTTAATGTATTATTTGATATAGTATTTGCAGGGTATATTGATTTCTTATATAAAGCTTTCTGCTTAAAATAATGATGCAGCGAGTGCTTTCATCTCTAAAAGCTTTATCCGAAATTGCCACACTTTCCTTGAAACTCGGATGATCAAAAGCCGATAAGGCAGGCTGACCTTGAAATCGAGTTGTTCTTCCCCTTAAGTGGGAGCCAAGTTCCTTTACCTTTTCTTTTCTACGAAACAGCTTTCACCTTCGACCTTTCGCTCTCAACTGAAAAAGGGGTATTTCCAAGTTTCCAATATCACATTTTAAATGCCACGGAGGCGCTCGCGAGATGTAAGAACACTTTCCCAGGTTGTTTCAACCCCCCTTTTGGAACACAAGTCACGGAACGTATGGAACATGGAAGCGGTTCCAACCGAATCGAAATGGAACTCTCTGTCGAAACAACCAATCACTCATCGCCATATTTCGCCGAAAAATAGAAATGACAGTGTAATAAAGAGAAAGCTAAAGAAAAAACATGTGTAATAAATAAAAAGACGCAGTTCATCATTGATTGTTATCGCTATTAGTTTTTTTTCTGTCTTGTTTTCTTTGCGGTGAAGAAAAAGGACGTTTCGTAATGGGGTCCGCTAAGATGTTATCGGCAGCAATAGAGAATTGTCAGGATTTCATAGCGTCGATGACAGTTGTTAACTGAAGAAACAAATGATTCAACAAAATTGGATAAATACACAGAGAAAGCAAACTTTCTTTCGTAACAAAGTAAAGCATTTTTCGTCTATTTAATACACATTTCTAACTTTCCTCGCTTTCTTTACTTTTGCGTTTTTCCCTTATTTCATAATTCTATACGAACGAAAATCAAGATAAATGGATACTACTAATTGTTGATATTTCATCACTGTTAATTAATTTAAGATTAAATATCAAATGAGAAACAAGTTGTTAACAATTGTTAACAGAGGGAAAAGAAATGACTGAACAAAATTTGCTAAATACACTGAGAAAGCAAACTTTCTAGCAAAACAAAATACAGAATTTTTCGTCTATTTAAAACACATTTCTAACTTTCATCGTTTCCTTTGCTTTTGCGTTTTCCCAAGTCTTATTTCATAATTCTATACGAAACGAAAATCAAGATAAATGGAAACTACTAATTGTTATTTCATCACTGTTAATTAATTTAAGATTAAATATCAAATGAGAAACAAGTTGTTAACAATTGTTAACAGAGGGAAAAGAAATGACTGAACAAAATTCGCTAAATACACCGAGAAAGCAAACTTTCTAGCAAAACAAAATACAGAATTTTTCGTCTATTTAATGCACATTTCTAACTTTCCTCGTTTCCTTTGCTTTCGCGTTTTCCCAAGTCTTATTACTTAATTTTATACGAAGCGAAAGCCAAGATAAATGGATACTAATAAATATATAAACGGATAATAATAATCATCAACATTTCTACACTGTTAATTAATTTAAGATCAAATATAAAACGAAAAACAAGTTGAAAACAATTGTTAACTGAGGGAAGACATTGACTGAACAAAATTGGATAAATACACAGAGAAAGCAAACTTTCTTGTAAAACAAAGTAAATTATCTTTTATTTAATTTAAAACACATTTTTAACTTTCATAGTTTCCATTGCTTTTACGTTTTCTAGTCTTAATTCTTTACGAAGCGAAAGGCAAGATAAATAAGTTAATAAAATTAATGCATCTAATCTTGGAATGATTGCTTCAAAAATTATCAATGTAAATAGGACGAGATGGGATCAAACAGATAAAATCAAGTGACATTCAGGTATTGCTTGAATCGCAAAATGAAGATCTGACTGAAATCGACTTGGAGGCAATGTTAAATTCTCAGCCTGAAAACATTCCTGAATGAATATTACTAGTTGTTTATATCGCAGCATTGTTAATTAATTTAAGATTGCGTATCGAATGAAAAAAATGAAATATAAACTACATTTACACATTTGATTGCAAATTTATAATTAAAAATTATAGTTAGAAAGCACTATGAGCTGGAAAATTGTATTTCGATGTATTTTAAATACTTGAAATTTAATTATAAATTCCAAGTATTTAAAATACATTGAAACACAACTTTCCAGCTTATAATGCTTTCGAATTTTTAAACATTTATTGACTTATAGATAATTTTTTACACCAGCATGTTTCAAAATTTACAAAATTCAATTAATATGTGTATATATGTAAGTAAATTAAATCAATTAATTCAACTATTATGTGTATACCGTTAAATGAGTTTTACTGCTTGTGCTAAAATAAACTTTCCTATGAATAGTTAGAAATCAGCCACCATTAATATTTTTTTTGGTTTCAAATCGTATCAGTATAAAGATTTTGCACAAATTTGAATTATCTACGAAAATTGCTCAACAGATTGCTTAATAAGCGAGAATTAATTGTAAAAAAACGTAGAATCATTTTTTCTTCAATATGATGACTATAAGCAGGATAAAGATCGTTTTCGGAACAAATTGCTAAATCTGAAAATGTAAAGTTTTTTTTTTTCAAATAATAAAGTTCTGTAAGATTTTTGAAAATTTTAATCTGATTTTTAATAAACAAATTAATTGAAGCCATAATATTTTAGCTGAATAATTTCGTAGTAAGTTATCACTTAGAAACTATTTTTATACTATTTTGATATTCAAAACGCAGCTTTGCAGTGGTATGAGTTTTATTCCCTCACAATTTTTTCCTCATTTCATTACATATTTAAAATATTTTTAATGAAATTTAATACTTTTAATCATTTTAACTTGTGTATTCTCCCATACGTTGTAAAAATGATTACATTTAAGTGTAGTTTCGTTACTGTTGCCAAAACTGGAAGCAAATTTTAAAATGACAAAGACAGGTAAATAAGGTCGAAGACTTTTTCATGTTACAATATATCAAATGTATCATTCTGTTTTCATTTAAAATTTAAGTTTAAAAATGATGTGTATAACACTGCTGTAGCTTTCTCCATCTCGATCCATAAATAAAATGGATTTGACAGGACTTGATTTGCTGTTTTGTTTTATTTCGGGTATACAATGTAAGTTAATTGCTTTTGCGTTAGTTGTGTTTGTTTGTTACTGAATTGCATTTCTGTTATATATTTCTCGTTTATGCTTATATTTTTAAATGTGTAATTTTTAGGTTAGGCTTAATTTTTTTTTATTTGTCATTATTTGATAGTTTTTCGTACATATGCATCAAAATTTCTACTCGACCACAGACGCGGGTAATTGCTTGTTAGTAATATTTTTGGGAGTCCTATAGAGTCTTTATTTTTCTGCCTTCAGAAAGAGCAGGTTGGTATCTGTATCAAGAATCTTCAATCTGAAAAAATGAAAATGAAAACCGAATAAAGGAAATAAAAAAAAAAATGCTTAACTACATTGAGTTACCACAACTGACGTTGAAAGCTCGCGCGTGAATTGTTGACAACTGTGTTTTCATTTAAAATAAAAGTTTAAAAATTATGTGTATCATATTTTTGTAGCTATCTCCATCTCGATCCATAAATAAAACGGATTTGACTGAACATGATTTGCTGATTTGTTTTATTTCGGGTATACAATGTGTATAAACTGTTTTTACTTTAGCTGTGCGTTTTTGTTATTAAATTGTATTTATGTTATGTATTTTTCGTATACGCTTACACTTTTAAATGTATCATTTTTAGGTTAGTCTTAATTTGTTTTATTTATCATTATTTTATAGTTCTTCGTATATATATATCTAAATTTCCACGCTAACAGAGTCACATATAATAGCTAGTCTTGTACAAAAGCTTCATTAAGAAATCTGAAACTAAGAATCAAAATAAAAAATCTAGACAATTCTGTAAAACTTCGTGAACTTTACAGTCAATTACAAGCAAAATTGGGAAATATATCGCCTCTTCACTTCCAATAAGTCTAAACAATTGACGAGCTCTTTCACGTTTCGATGGCAAAGATCAAGGCATCACGTCAAGATAATCTGCCCGCTGGTCAATCCTCAGGCAACAACGCAAACAAGATCCTTGAACTACCTTCCCACTGACAGCTAAAGCAGTCATGAGTGGTATCTTTTCGAAATAAATGACGATTTATGCGTCCTGTAATACTTTTCAACGTCTTCTTACCTTATGGCATTATTGTATTATCATCATTTTATGTGTCATAAAATGCACATTTAAGTCGCTTTTTATGCGTATCATTAATCATCAGTACTTTCTAAATTCTTTCTCTTTCTACAGAGGAAATTGGGAGAAATATTGACATTGATACAGGAACTGTAGAGTCTTTAAATGTAGAGTCAACATCGACATTTTATTGAAATTTGATTTTTCTTGTACAGAGTATAAATAGAGGAAATATTAAAACTATCAGAATGTATTACTCAAGAGTTCTTATTTTTTTTTTATCCAACAGGAACTTTAATGGAATTATGTATGTACTAGCTATTATCCGTGATTCTGTTCGAGTAGAAATTTTGATGCATATGTACGAAAAACGATCAAATAATGACAAATAAAAAAAATAAAATCTAACCTAAAAACGACACATTTAAAAGTGTAAGCATATACGAAAAATGCATAACATAAATACAATTTAATAACAAAAACACACAAGGAACGTAAAAACAATTTGTTTACGTTGTATACCCAAAATAAAACGAAACAGCAAATCAAGTCCGGTCAAAACACTTTTATTTATGGATCGAGATGGAGATAGCTACAGCAATATCATACGCATCATTTTTAAACTTTTGATTTAAATAGAGTTCTTGAATATAGACAGTGAGGAACGAAGCGGCAAAGGCTGTTATCCCATTTAATTTAAATAAAAACTCACTTGTGAGCTTTCAACGCCAGTTGACGTAACGCACATGCCTGACTTTCCTACGCCAGTTGGGGTAACGCAATGCTCATTAGAAATTTTTTATTTGCTTTATTCTGTTTACTTTTCATTTAAAAGTACTTCAGAATGAATGCGAAAAATGGATTCATTAACAATAATTGGTTTTAAGTACATCAAACATTAAAAAAATAAACAGAATCGTTTGAAATAATGGGTCGAAATTCTCGCAAGCCTAACCTCAACTCTATTGGGGAAAAAAACTGGAACCTTACTCATGTTTGGCGGGATTCGGTCTCATCTTTTTGGCACGAAAGTTAGTTTCTAATGAATAGAAAAGGAACCACTCAATGAACTGGAATAAAGAGAAGCCTGTGCTCTATAATCTATCTTTGTGCTATATTTCATCCCATTCCGTCCAGTCTTTCTGGCGTGATGGAGAAACAAACATCCATCCATCCAAACTTTCACATTTATAACATTAGTATAGATTTCAGTGTGTCTTCTTATATGTGAACTGGATAACTCAAAAACATATGAGCTGAATTAGCGAGATTTGAGTGTGGTCTTATCATTGTATACCAACCATGTGTTTAACCATTGCAAATTTTTCAGATATTTATATTTATCTCACGAATCCCTTTTAAGGTATTCGACTACGTGCGAAGGAAATTTTTTGAAAAATTCGATTTTTTACAAATTATTTAAAACGATGGTTTTTAGATCCATTTTCACCTATAATACAAAATATTATAAATCGAATCAAATTATTTGAAAATATAATATATTTTGAGAAATAGAAAAATGTGGAGTAAATTTTCTTGAAATTGAACCAAAATTGTTAATACTCTATATAAAATTGTGATGCAGCAATCCTATTTTTCTGTGTGCACAAGTTATAGAATACAATGATGAATAAAATGAACCAAAATCTTAAAAATATCTTGAGATGCAAATAAGTGATGGGTAAAAATATGTGTATATATGCCTTTTTCCCATAAATTTATAACTTAGCTTTTCTAACAACGCCTATAAATGAAAAACTATTTCACCAATAATAAAACTTGTACTTCATTCCATTGCTCATAATATTTAAAACACACACAAACATTTTTACGTAAATACCTCTATTAGTTTTTCAGATATCATGTTAACAGCATGGAATTTTTATGAAAATGAAAGTTTTGTGAAAATTAAAATTAAAGACAAATTTTTGCCAAAAAACATATGACCCTGGATGATAGGCGAGTCCTTCCTTTTCTTAGAAAACACAAACTGTTTTGGAAAGAGGAAAGTCTGAACTAGAAGAAATAACAGCAGAAGAAAAGTCGCCAATGTGTTCAATAATCAGTGTTTTCAACGTAGTCGGATGCCTTAATTTAAGTCGAAGATAAGATTCACTAATCTCAACTCAAGACTTTATTCATGGAACTAACCCTTACATCCATTTTTATCCCCAATAGGAAATGACTCGAATTATATTACTATGACTCGAAATTATAAGAACATTCTAGCACAAACGAGAAATAACAGAAAGTAAATCTATAAAAAAAAAACCCTGTTTTTAGGCTATTTACTTGCAGTCAGATACGAGCTTACGAAATGTCGCTTTCAGTTTATAGTATTCTACTACTGAGAAATTCGATCATCGCCAAGTTAGAAAAAGTTTCGTTGCTATATTATTTTCTTTACATCAACTGTAAAAAGAAAAATACTTATAATACTTTAAACAAATTTAATTTAAAATTACTATTGGGTTGTTTGGAAAGTCATTTCGTATTTTTTTGTCAAAATGAAAAGAAATTTTCGTTTAATGAATAAATTATTTATTAAATTATAAAATTGCCATTCTGGTCTAATACCTTTTGCCATATTTTTGGTAGTAACATGATTACACGCTCATAAAAGTTTTGGTCTTTGCTGTAAAAAAAAACTGATCGAGGTGGTTTTTGGCCTCCTCATTTGAAGGAAAAATTTTGCAAATCAGTTCTGGTACTGATGTACTGTTAACACATCTTCTCCACACATATTGGCTAATTTATTTCTGGCTTGACAGCATTTTTACCTTTTGTTATAGCAAAAAAGAAAAAAATGACGAAAATGCTGTTTATTGCTCTCCATATTTAAAAGGGCACCATCCAAAAACTACTGCGAAGAATCAGCTGCACTTTTTCACACTCAAGCCTTGCTATATCAGCTCTTAAAACATAAAATGATTTTGCGGTTTAAGTATGAAATTGGGTGCGAAAAATGCAATTAAATCCTTTGTCAGGAAAAAACGAAATTACTTTCCGAACAACCTAATAAAACAGTGAAATAAAATTAGATTTCATTTCACCAGTTAAATTCTTTGTAGAATATTATAATTAAAAATATTTCTTTCTTTTAAAATCTATATTAAATATAATATTACATTGTCATTATTCTGATGTTCACTTTTCGAATAAGACAACAGCAGTTAGAAAGATAGAAAATAATATCCTTTGCTAAAAGGTAAATTGCCTAAAAACTGTTTTTTTATTTACTTTTTGTTATTTCTCGTTTGCTCTAGAATGTTCTTACTATTTCTGTATCTTTCTAAACCTGTAGAATTCGAGTATTTTCATCTTCTGGATAAAACCGAATGTAAGATTTAGCTCTATGAATAAAGTCCCGAGTTGAGATTAGTGAATCATATTTTTGCCTTTAGTTACAAGAGTTTCAAGATAAATTTAAATATCTGGAAATTGGGACGGTTAGATACATGGTTGGTGTATAATGGTAAGACCACGCTCAAATCTCACTAATTTAGCTCACTAATTTTTGTTTGTGAGTTATTCAGTTCATATATAAAAAGACAAAATGAAATACATACATAATTACATTAAAATGTCTGTTGGACAAACAAAAATATGAACTCTTGAGAAATAAGTTTTGATAGCTAAATCAGAAAAGGGGACATCGAACTTCATTTATGTATTACGTTATGTATTTTTCCTTTTATGTATTTACATTAAATATCTGAATCAGTAACGCATGTGAATCGCGTCCCATTAATTTCGAAAAAGATGGAATTAAAATTGGGAGAAAGATGCTTTATATATATTTAAATCTGAAATTTATATATATTTTTATATGAAAATATGCATTTAAATTTAACATTCAACTTAAATGTAGAAATGAAGAAAGAGGAAAACGAACTTTTTCCTAAAAAGTAATACAATTTTTTGAAAAAATTCAATTCCTACTTTTATTTTGGTTACTTTTTATTAAATAATTATCAAAAAAATTATTAAGTATCAAAAAATGATTGATTTTTACAAGAGTTGAACTCGCATTCTTCAGCTTCAAGTGAAAAATACTGAAATACATGCATTGTACCGATTGAACTACTGCCTGTTGATTTCAATTTTCATTTCAAACTGCTAAAAACTCTATTTAAGGTATTAAAAATGAATAAAATTTAATGAATGAATTAGTACTTAAAGAAAAAAAACCGTATTAGCATCAAATGTCGTCCAATACAAGTTTTAAAAAAGTATTAAAAATGTAAAAAAATGTTGATGAGTAAAAAGTATTTTATTAACGATTGAAAATTTGAAATTTATATATA
>JAPMOQ010032560.1:265881-284594 GCA_026543055.1 Argiope trifasciata | reverse complement strand
ATCGAATTAGCGCTACTTTATATTCTGCAGCAGTAACCTTACTTTCACAAAATATCACGTGTTATATTCTTAATTATTTCAATTAAACTCCCTTAATTTTTATTTGCGTCGTTCGTATATCCTTCCGTATATTTTATTGCTGCAATTTAATTTATTTCCTCACTCCTACTATATTTATATTTAAACATTTTATGGAAAATATCGTCGATTGTAATCAACATAAAAAATTTGAATTGAAAAATTAGTTAGTCATTACATTACAATCATTTGTAATTTTGTGGTTTAGTTTAGTTATATTAACGTCCCGTTGTAAAGCAACACTAGGGGTATTTTAGGACGGATCTCGTCATTTTGAACCACTGTCAGATGACGAGAACGACACCTGAAATGGCAACCCCCTCTCCACATCAGCGAGAGGACGTTCGGGCCTGACAAATTTTACGTGCAAGAGACTTCCTCTCACGACGGTTCTTCCGTGGAATCGTATCTCGGATCTAAAACCCTCCGGTTCCGAAGCCGAGACCTTACCACCAGGTCACCGCGGCCTGTGTAATTTTGTAATTATATGATTATATTACAATTTTTTGTAATTTTATAATTGTATGATTATATTACAATTATTTGTAATTTTATAATTGTATAATTATATTACAATTATTTGTAATTTTATAATTGTATGATTATATTACAATTATTTATAAATTTGTAATTATAATGATTACATTACAATTATTTGTAAATACAGATATGGCTTACTCAAATGTTCCTTCTTTCATCTAAATTTTACTATACCCACCCAAATATTTTTTTAAAGTTTAAGATATCCGACAACGTTATCAACACTAGTTGTTAACCACATTGGCGAATTCTTTAAAAATTCATATTATTTCTTGTAGTTTCGATTTTTCTCTTCTCAAAACAGTTTAGCTTTTCTAAGAAAAGAAAGGCCTGACCTATTATCCAGAGGCACGTATTTTTCAACTAAAATTTGATTTTAGCTTTCATTTTCATAAATATTCTCCACCGTTAACACGAGATCTCAAAACTAATAGAGGTATTTACATAATATTTTCAGCGTGTGTTTTAAATGAAATGCATAATGAATTGAACCAAAGGTTTAATAGTTGGCGAAATACTGTTTCATTTATAGGTGTTTATTAAAAAAAAATTACGACGTAAATTTATAGAAAAAATGCATATATGTGCATATTTTTACCCACAGCTTCTTAGATTTTGGTTCATATCATTTATCTTTATATTCTATAAGTTGTGTACAAATAGAATTGCTTTATTACAATTTTATATAGAGTGTCAACCGTTTTGGTTCAATTTCATTAAAATTTACTAAAATTTTAATTTCTCAAATTATATTATGTTTTCAAATAATTTTTTTTTGTTTTTATAGTTTTTATTATTGACAATAAATCTAAAAACCATTAATTGTTTCTAAAAAAATCCAAATTTTCAAAATTTTTCCTTCAAACGTAGTCGGATGCCAATGTATACGTTTTCAAATTGTTCAAACTAAATTAATTCATGCTATATTCGTATTCCAGTCAAACAGACAGTCAACAGCCTAATTTTTGTTTTCTTTTCTGAAACAAATATTATTAAAAAGTGTAGCAAATTTCTGCATATATACGTTTACACCCTTTTGTTTTTAGAAACAGGGGCTGAGTAAGTTTACGTAATAATTACGTTTCATCTTTAATCATAATGTAATCGTTTAAAAAAAAAGAAAAAAAGATGACACCTGTCAGATTTGGGCATTTTATGGCATTGCGGTTTGCTACAAAACATTGCGTGATCGTCATCCCAGATTAAGCTCGCTGAACTTCAAGGTAAATCTCGCCTCAACCACCACCCAACCCTAACTTAACTCTTCACAGTTCCGAAAGTTTTTTTTTTTTTTTAGCCACAACTTTCAACGGTTGAATAGAAATAATGCTTTTTAATCCACACCACAAATTTTCTGCTTATGTCAGTACTGTCTAATTTATTTATTTATGCTTTTTTAAATAAAGGTTGCTCTTCTGAAGTTGTGAAGAAGGCCACCTCATTGAAAGCTTTTAATTTTTTTTCACCGCTCAATTATTCCTTCAACAGAAAAACGAGGAATGATGAGGAAGTAAAAATGGTGAGAGTGACCAACAAATCCTGCTGCTAATTAAGCCTTCGATTCGACCTTGAAATCAAACTATGTGTCCAACAGTTGATGAAGACTTCAGAAGGACAGGTTAATTTATTTTCAGGGTTGTGGTATTGTCCGTACTGCAATATGGCGGTGAGGAAAGAATAAGTTGACTCAAGTTCCAGTGTATTTAGATATGTAATTTTAATCATTTCATCTCTGCTATAGACAAAATTAAAGAAATACGCCATATTTGTAGATATCTCTTTCATATGAGATCTTCATTGGGAAATCACTCTATCATCGATATTAACTAAGGCTTATTATAGTTTGCAATCAATCACTATTTCTTAAAAAGTGGCGTAATATAAATTATCTTTTATTTATAAATAGCATCTAGCCATTGTCAAATGAAATAATTACTTTTACAAAATCTATCCCACAAACAAATATTTATTTTTAAGTATTAGATTTGTGTATTCTTTCATAATTGTAAAGCTTGATGTTCTTTCAGAATGGAGATGAAAGAAACTATTTATTGCATCTCGTAATTCGTTTAATATTAAAAAATGTGATTAAAATATTTTATTTTTAAATTGATTCTTAATTGATGGATTTTTAATTAATTATTTTTAAATTGGTAGAAAATATATTTATACCAAAAATTATTTAATATAGTTGAAAAGATAATTATTTGAAAACTAAAATGCTGCAAAATTATTTCTACTATAACAGTTTCGGAAATGACTGCGAAAAACGCCAACATTTTCTTAAATGTTTAGTTAAAATTTCAAATCCATAGGTTTGGTTCTCATAAAATTTTTTCTCATACTCTTTAATAAAACTATTACCTCATAGAAAGACATGTTTCATTTATGTACAATATCTACGAAATACTAACGACTAGCTTAAATTTAACATGTTTACGGAATCTGTTGAGTTTCCTTCACGAGTTATTTGGTGGTTAATCCATGGTTAATAGATGCAGTAAATAGATCCGAAAATATTTTGTATACTTTAGATCAGGGGTCTCCAAACTTTGATGCCTTCGGGCCATAATGATTTTTTCAGTATGTTCCAAGGGCCATGTTCCAAATCCTTTTGATTCTGACATTGAAACCCTGGCTCCGGAAGTCCAAATGGAAATTATTGATTTACAGTGCAGTGATATGATTAAGAACAAATATCAAAATTCATCTTTGTTGGAATTTTATAAGAGCCTTCCACTGGTACAATTTGATAATTTGCATAAATTTGCTAGTGGGTTGTTTTCTGTTTTTGGTACTACTTACTTGTGCGAGAAAACGTTTTCCAAGATGAAGTACACAAAGAATGTTTACAGATCTCAATTAACTGATGAGCATCTTAAATCTCTTTTAATAATTGGTACAAGTAAAATTGATCCACAGCTACAAGCTATTGTCGGTGGAAAATCACAATTACATAAATCTCATTAGTGTTTTTGTTTTACTGTGATTAGTGGGATTCATTTCAATTATTTGTTAGTTATTAATATGCTTAAGCTTAGATACTTAAGTTTTCTGCGTCATGTTTCAAGGGCCATGTTCCAAATCCTTTTGAATCTGACATTGAAACCCTGGCTCCGGAAGTCCAAATGGAAATTATTGATTTATAGTGCAGTGATATGATTAAGAACAAATATCAAAATTCATCTTTGTTGGAATTTTATAAGAGCCTTCCACTGGTACAATTTGATAATTTGTATAAATTTGCTCGTGGATTGTTTTCTGTTTTTGGTACTACTTACTTGTGCGAGAAAACGTTTTCCAAGATGAAGTACACAAAGAAGTACACAGATCTCAATTAACCGATGAGCATCTTAAATCTCTTTTAATAATTGGTACAAGTAAAATTGATCCACAGCTACAAGCTATTGTCGGTAGAAAATCCCAATTACATAAATCTCATTAGTGTTTTTGTTTTACTGTGATTAGTGGGATTCATTTCAATTATTTGTTATTAATATGCTTAAGCTTAGATACTTAAGTTTTCTGCGTCATCATTTCTGTCGTTAAGTTTTACTTCGCTGGTAAATAAAACCGAGTAATTATCATTCTGTGTTTTCTTCTTCAACTTATCACAGCAATAGTAACAACAATAAATCATTGGCTGTTGCGGGCCGGATTGAGGGCACTGGCGGGCCGGATTTGGCCCGCGCGCCGTAGTTTGGAGATCCCTGCTTTAGATAATTGTATAATGCCTACAGCTTTCACGTAAGTGCTAGCAATATGTTGTCGAAGTTTTATTGGAATAGGATTAGCGGTACGGCATAGTATAAGAGACATACAGACAAACGTTCATTTTTATTTATGTAAGACTAACCGGTATACGCGCATTGCTGCAGCCGAAAAATAATATGAAGTGCAATTAACCAATACTTTGGCAATGTTTTATCGAAATAGGATGAATGGTACGCCATTGTATAAAATACAAATAAACACATATTCATCTTTATAAATTAGATTTGTGTATTCTTTAAGAAAAATACTCTGCGTTCTTTCAGAAGGGCAATGAAAGAAATTATTTATTATATCTCGTGACTCGTATCTTATTTGTTCGGAATTCTCAAATTTAATGTTAGAAAATGGGATTGAAATATTTTCTTTTAAAATGGATTAAACATAGAAAATATATTTATACCATAAAATCATACCATATATTTATACCATAGAGTTGAAAAGATAATTTTTGGAAATGAAGATGGTGTAAAATTATTAGTACTACAATATCTGTAGTAGTTACTGCGAGAAACGCTAAAATTTAATTAAAAATTTAAAAACCTTAGTGCTGGTCTCCCTCAAATTTTATAGCATAATCTGTAATAAATTGACCTCTGAGAATGACATTCATGTCATTTGCGTACTATAGCTACAAAATATGAAACTTTTAACTTTTATTTTTAGCATTTTTATTGAATGTACTGTCTCCTCGGCGAGTTATTTGGAGATGAATCCTCGTGTTGCTTTAAACGGGACGTTAATATAACTCAAACTCAAACTCAAATTGGAGATGAATCCTTGGTAAATAGATGCGGTTGAGATTCGAATTTTTTAATTTAATTTTAGATAACTGTGCTATCCCTATAACCATCCCGTAGGTGTAAACAGAAAGCTGACCAAGTTTCAGCGCAATCGGATGAAAGTGTTAGGAAGGCATAAGATACATACATACAAACTTTCATTTTTATTTATACAGATGAAGCTGTATGACATATAACGATGATTTTCACGTACTTCAGGATTTCATACAAGGAAGAATATCGATAGAAGGGTTCGAATCTTCCGATCTGATCTTGCCATACTGATACTATTTATTAATTATAAATAAAAAAAATGCTAAATATATCTGATTGAAATAGTTCAGTCAAAATTGCAAATGAAAAAGTTTCTTGTATCTCCAGGATTGTATACAAAGTAGAATATCGATAAAAGGGTTCGAATCTTCTAATTTTTTTCATGCCATACTGGTACTATTTATTGATTATAAATAAAAAAAATTAAATATGTCTGCTTTAAAGAGTTTAGTCAACACTGCAAATGAAGACGTTTCTATTATCCCAAATGATGGAAAAAAATCCATCTTGATTTAGGTTCTATTATTAAAGAGATCGCCAAATGGTCCATAGGAAAGTGAAAACTTGCCGATATTTCTATGTTCATTGGTGGCTGGATGATTGGCTTTATAAAAGAAGGTCGCTATAAAAGTGCCGCTCGGAAGATATTGATAAAGAAAACAAGCAAAGGGCATACTTATTTATCGGCTATAAAAGTTAGATCTTAAGGGTGGAATCGAAATTTTTCTAGAGTTTTTGTGAGTATGGCTGATCTATGAAATTCTAAGAATTGGTGAAAAATAAAGTATGACGCACCCGCCACATCGAAGGAATTGTGCATTATTATTAATGTAAGGCATGCATTTTTTTCATTTTGCAACATGAAAAAAAAATGACCCAGAGAATCCTAAAGAATGTCTTGCCAATGTCTTCTCAATCAATGCCAATATTCACCAATTTCAACCAAATTTTTAGCTTAATAAGGTAAGATGTTTCATTTTTTCGACATTGTAATCATTTTCTCTTTTGAGATCCTTAACTTTTCACTTCTTATAAGCAATGTTTATAATTCCTTTGTAAAAAAATATTGTTATATAACCCTATTTTATAAAAACTTGCTGCAATGGGAATAATGTAAATAATTTCAAACATTCAACAGGATAGTGCTAGGCCTTATGAAGCAAAATGTAACGGCCATTTCTTAAATGTTAATTGGTTAATGATTGTTAATTTATGTCATGAACACATATCAAAATTTTAATGCCGACGTCCTGGCATAGGGGTAGCGCGTCTTTCCCGTGATCTGGACGTCCTGGGTTTGAGTCCCGGTTAGGAAATGGTTGTTCTGTTCTATTCGTGAGATGTGTGAATGTGCTCCCTTGTAAAAAGGGGTTGTGCAAGCGAATGAAGGATGCGCGAGTAGCAAAATCGCATACTTGGCTCTAATTGGCGCTATTTAAACAAGAGATACTCCTTATTTGCTTAAATCACCGTCTTCTTGAGTGTCATGGGCAAATGCCACAAGAGATTAAATTTCGTCTATAAAAGAATCAAAATTTTTTCTTCCTCGATGACTTAAAAATATTTTATTGCAAAAAGCTAATATTAAACCCCTTTAAAAATTAAAAAAATTTTTTTGATGATGCCAATTTTATTCGCAGCTTTCAAATTTAAATAAATCTTTCAAAACTATCAGTTTATATAGCATTGCCTTTTTTTAATTGAATCATTTATAAAATTTAGTTTCGCATTTTTTTGTGTTCCTTACTTAATTAAAAATATTTTAAATGCTTTAAATTCATACGAATTAAGTCTAAAGTATGCAACGGTGTTTCAGAACCAGATGGTCAAACTGCCCGTTTTTTACGTGCTGGTAAACTGAATTTCGTAATCAAATTAACTCGCTTGTTAATGTGCTACAGTTTAGAAACAAATTCCGGTTATGCATTACCAATCTCAGTGTAATATTCGGGTTTTTTTACACTTGTAAGCCGCTCTGGGCAAGCGTTTCCCGATTTCGATAGTTAATTTTCTGAATCTAAATTTATATTACCCTGAGTCGTTTTCAAAGCGAAAAAAAGATTGAAGAATTATATGCGTATTCATCAAAAACAAAGTCAAGATTATTATAATAGACTAATTTTACTTTTTCATTCTTTGTTTAACTTGATGTATCGATGAATTTAAAGACTACATTATAATGAATACCGAAAGATTAAAAAAAAAAAAATTTCAACATGTTAGCTGCCGTGACGCCATTTGAATCGGTATGAGCCCCTTTAAGGACTGTATTAATAGTGAACAAGAGCTGAAATTTGAACATACATCGCAGCCTTTAATTTTTGCCAAAATTCAAAAAAATATTCCTAAACTTGCTTTTATTTGTTTACTAGAAAGTAAAGAAAGATATTTCAATAAAAACTGATAAAGGAAAACAAATTGTCAGTATGAAGTACTACTAGTATTATCACAAATTTCTAAACGTTAAAAACAATGCTTTATAATGATATTTAACTTCGAGCAATTGATTTGCGAGAGCGATACAAAAATGGCGTTCAAGGTGGTAGAAGGAATAAATAGGGAATATCATTCTTGTAGTACCATGTTCAGGCATTCCTAATAAGCACAATGAAGGTATCCGACTATGTTAGATGGAAAAAAATTTAAAAAATTGAATTTAAAAAAATTATTTAAAGCTGGTTTTCAGATTGTCAATTATAATACAAAATACTATAAATTCAAAAAAAAAAAAAAAAAAAGAAAATATAATACATTTTGAGAAATGGGAAAATTTGTCGCAAATTTTAATGAAATTTACGACAGATTATCTACACAAAATGGTAATGCAGCAATCCTAACTTTTTTACATAAGTTATAGAATATAACGATGAAAAAAATGAACCAAAATCTAAGTAACAGATGTAAAGAAGTTATAGGTAAAAATATACTTGTGCATGCCTTTTATCCATAAATTCACCGCTTAATTTTTCTAAAAACACTTATAAATCAAAATATTTCACCGATAAAGCTTTTTGTTTTATATCATTTCCCATATTTCGAATACACGCTGAAATTTTTTTTTATGTAAACACCTCTTAGTTTTGGAGGTCAAGTTAACGGTGAAGGATTTTTATGAAAATTAAAGTTGTAAGGAATTCGAAAGACAAATTTAAACTGAAAAATATGCGGCCTTTGTTATTTATCATTGTTAAATTTCATTGACTATATTTGAAAAACAAGCTGAAATATTTATGTAAATGCCTCTTAGTTTTTGAGACATGTTAGCGGTGGAGAATGTTCATGAAAATTGGAGTTTTGAGAAAGTCGAAGCGAAAGACAAATTTTAGCCCAAAAAATGTGACCCTGAGTGTCATACCCGGTCAAATATGTGACGGGTTCCTTTCCTAGAAAAATAAATGGCCGCGGTGGCCTGGTGGTAAGGTCTTGGCTTCGGAACCTGAGGGTTTCTGGTTCGAGACTCGATTCCACCGAAGATCCGTCGTGTGAAGGGGGGTCTCTTGCACGTTAAATCTGTCAAGCCAAATGTCCTAACGCTGGTGTGGTGTGGAGAGGGGGTTGCCAGTTCAGGTGTCGTTCTAGTCATCTGACAGTGGTTCAAAATGACGGTCAGTCCCAAAATAGCCCTCTTGTTGCTTTAAAATGGAACGTTACTAAAACTAAACTGTTAACTGTAAAAACTAAACTATAAAAAAAACCTAGAAAAGATAAGCTGTTTTGGAAATAGAAAATTCTGAACAAAAAGTAATTAAATTCACCAGTGTGATCGATAACCAAGATTTTTAACGTAGTCAGATACCTTAAGCTATATTTCACTGAAGTCATTTTCTAGATTGGATGTCCCGCATGGATTACGTGCAGTTATGCCATTCTATCACGCACGAGAATCGTATCGCCAGCTGGCATTCATTGCTAAGTACCGGCATGGTCTTGGTTCAAGATATTTTTGTGCGGGTATCGTCGGATCCGTTTAGGAAATTCGGCAAAATACCATCACTTCTGTAGTTTAGCACAGACTACTGTTATTGAAATGCATCAGTTTTTCATGCTGGTCCTTTGATTATAACGATATGCAATATGATTTTATGGAATATTTAGATTCCATTTTGATTAAGACATATTTTAAATGAATATTTAAGCTTATATACATTGATTTCTTTGGCTGTTTTACAGAAATTTGCAGTTGTTATAAAATAAAAACTTTACCCATTTTCATAAATTCATTGCTGACGAGTGTATCATTGATACTGAACTGTACTTTCAAATTACCCTGATATTTCACCTCCTACCTTTAGCAGTACACAAATATTGTACAATAATTTATAACATTGATCAATTCTCAATATTGTTTGATATCATGTATCACACAATATTGTACAGTATTTTGAAATGGGTTGTGTAACCTGGAATAAAGGTATTTTAATCCGTGTAAGAATGCAACTAATTATTTCGCGTTTCCAGCAAACTCAAGAGATTTCCTTTTAATTTATAAATATTTAAAACCAACTCTAGCTAAATGCAACTAGTTTCTCGTTATTGAAAGCGACTAGGTTAAAATAAACTTTGAGAATTTCTAGAGATTTTGCATTTTTTAACATAACTTTTGACAAATTACTAGATTTAAAATTTTTTCGATGAAGTTGGATTTGAAGTAACCAGCGGGTGACCGAGCTCCGCTCGGAGAAAACAGGTATCGAAGCTAACTCGAAGATTTAAATTTTGATTTATCAAAACAATACATGCCATAAGAAAATTTGTGAAACCATTGGTGAAAAGATAACCGGTTAAAGTGCACCATTGTAAACTATTCTAAACAAAGTTAGTTTGGAAAGGGAACTATTCTATACAAAGGTAAAGTAAAGGTAAAGATTGAAGTGTGTTGAAGTTCAATATTTTTGACAAATTTATTTAGAAAAACAAAACATATATACATACATAAGAAACATATTATAAACCTATAACAGCATAAACATAAAACTTTATTAGTTCGCCATATTGGCTATAGATGGCAGCACGTTACCGCTTGAAAATTTAAGTAACCATTATGGCAAACTAATAAAGTTTGAAAATATCCTATCTGTAACTCCGAACTGCTGGACCGTAGCGCTTCAAAACTGGCGCCAATCGATTCCTCGTGGCCAGAAACCCCAGACCCCCAAGTTTACCGGAGTTTATTAATTCTGGGGCGATTTTCGACTTGACAACCATTCCTCGTATTATAGTATTAGATTGATAAAATCACAATTCTTAAAATTTTTAAATACATTTTTAAAATTTTTAATCGCAGTACTACATTTAAGTTTTATAAGAATTTACTTAAATTTATTTTATTAAATGCCAACTTTTAAAGTTTTCATGCATTTCAAATATCGACTTCCTATTATTAATTTTGAATATTTTAGAACTCAGAAATATGGTTAGTTTGTTTACAGTATGCTTTTCTCAAAGTACCCCAAACTTGTTCGGACATCTTAAAAGTTAAATTTCCATTCCACTAAAATATTATTTTGTCTTTGCAGGATTCTAATGCTTCATCCTTCAAGTACAGAAAAAGATTGTAAAATGCGTTTTTACCAAATATGGCTGGTCTTGGAATTGGCTTAATATATCGAAGTGAGACAACACAGACGGAAGTTCAGTATTCGGAGATGCAACATTTGTTTAAAAGAATCTATTTGGATTAACCATAAATTCCTGGATAAAACATTGGAGTGAATGTAAGTAATGTAAAATATCAACTGATTGCTATTTTCTCTTAACCCATTTGCATCATACATGAAAATATGAAAAAAGATCCATATCAGAATTTATTTCATATTTGAGTATAAAATTGTATAAAAATAGAAAACTCATCTTTGAGCATTAGTTGTTACTAATTTTGTTCAGTGGTAATATTTGAAATATGGGACTTATATAGGTATATAGCATATAATATGAATATAGTATAAATCATATACATAGCATAAAATATGATGCAGCGTATATATACGCTGCAGTGATGATGACCAAGAAAATTGAGAGTATATATACGCTAATGATGCAAATAGGTTAATAGAAAATTTCTACCATTTAAAGAATAGAAATTCGTGCATTGAAAAGTGCTTGAATATCTAAGCAATTGAATCGCTTTAAGAATCATAGGGAAAGCATAAGCAACTCTTGTTTGTAAAAATAAGTCTTTTTTTTATTAAATATTTGTTTAGTTTTTTGTTTTTGATTAAAGTAATGAAAGAATCGGCTTTTTTAAATGAGGGGAAAATATATTATGTGGAGTGCCTATATTTTCTAAGTTTTTCATAAAGATGAACTTTTACATATAGGTTCCTGTTTGAGTCTTACTATAGGAAATCTTCATTGAAACTAAACAGTTAAAATCTAGAAAATTCGTAAAATAGAAATTATGTAAAATTTAGTCGTTTACTGCTTTTTCATAAGTAATTCTGGATAATTTTTTCTTAGAAAACCAAGTAAATTTTGTTTCTTTTCCATAAAAAAATTTGTTTAGCTGACTAATGGTAGACGTAGTTTTCATACAAATTTTTTCGGTATATACATCTTTAGTGTAACATACTTCATTTAACAAGAATTAAAATTTGAATGTATAAGGGAAATCACGAAATTCGCCATGTGCAGTAAGAATTTTGACACATTAGCCAATGACAGTAGCTTAGAAATATTAAAATTACAACTGTCCCAAATTTGTTGCTGAAAAATTTTATCTCTTCTATAATCTTAAATGGCCAACTGAGTCAAAGGTGGGGGCATTTAGGCTAGCATTTTGTCACTTTAGCTAGAGATGAAACAATATTAATTTCTAGAATTTATGCTTGTTCTAAATAAGAGTTTAATAATGCTAAATGGAAGGAATTTTCTTCTAGATTGTGATGAATGGAAAGTTTTGTATGTTGGCGACGAATTTCTGTGCTTTTAAGAATGGTCACAAAAGGTGGAATCATTTACTGAAAAATCCATCCTTCAAGTCTCAAATTCATCGCCTGCAAATTATTTCCAAGCTTGGGAAACCTCGGGACATCAATGATTTGTAAACAAGTCCAAATGTGAAATGCAAGCATGACTTTGGTGATGTATTTCAATTAATGGATTTTTAGTTCATGTAAAGTATTGTGCGTTTTTGGAGGTAGTTCACAAACCCTTATTAATTCGTTTATTCGAAATATTCTGAACTGCATGGGAGACTGCCTAAAATCCTGCAAATAAGCACGTGGAAATATAGTTGAAATATACAATCATCTTCCATTTGGCATATGCTTTACAGTATATTTGCGAAAAATGAAGGCTTTTAATTCAAGCCGAGAATCTGAATGCCTCTAATTCCAAAACCCAAACCTGCTGCGATTGGCAGGATTGAACTCGGGACCTTATGGTTGGTAGGCAGATAGTGATCACTTTTAGTCTTGTTGTCAGGCTAAGTCTTGAGGATGGTTTCTAAAGCTTCCACTACAATACTCCCCCTCCAGTGAGAGGTGAGACGAACGATATTTTTGTTGTTGTTGAGTGGTGATCTTATTGGCTGTTGAATTTTTTTATGCGTCTTGCCCATTTTTTGGCTGATTATTTATCAGCTTCATGTTTTTAATTGGCTGCTAACTGCAGAAATGAAATTCCTATTCTGAAATTCTTAATCTGTTTAAATGGTGGATTTATTTTGAAGACTTGGCATTTTCATGTCCAGTGCCCTTGAACTGATGCCATTTTTATTTTTTCAAGAAAGTATATAATTGCTACATAGAATCTAAGTGTACATCTCATTTTTATTAGAAATACTTAAAATGCGTTCCATACATTTTATAAATGAAGCTTTGTACATAATATGAAAACTATTCTAACTTCGACTTTGTCAGATGTTCCTCTTTCGAGACTATGCAATAAACTTAAAAACATTCTTTATTAATTCCATTGATTGTGGATTGACTAAGAATGGATCCAATAAATGCAAGTCCAAATATTAGGTTTAACTGCCGATTACAAGCGCCAACTGTTTATTCTATTTCAAACATGAATATTTGGGAAATATTTTGCGACTGATAAAGGCATTTTTGCTGAACTAATCATTGAATTCGCGTGAAGAAAATTATATCGAGTAGCTTTCCTTAAAGTTGATTCGCATTAATTCGCAGAAAATGTACCGCATGTATAACTAATTGAATATTCCACGGAGTTCCGCGCAGGCAAATTTTGCCAGTTCTTAGAAACGTTTCGTGTAATTGAAAGCAAGAGTTAAAACTAAACATATTTCACTGCTAGTTCACTAATTTTGAATTTTATCGGATAATTAGTTTAAATTAGTGGAGTTTAAGAAATCGTTGGATTTTTTTCCAAAGTTGAAAGTGTGAAGTCAGGTTTCTTTATAATGCGAAATAAAAGGGCAAGCATGGATAGGATAGGACAAATTTTCTTAAACAATGATCTTGTGGGGAAAGTTTCAAGAACGTATGATCGCAAAACCATTAAAATAGGGGTATCAAATAATGCTGGGTGGTAAGTTTAAACAGCAGTAACTTGGTTAAAGACATTTAATATTTTACAAAACTAACAACTAACCACTTTTTCTCTAAGCAATTGAAAGATTCTTTTCTTTACTCACCTAAACAATGCAAGGCATGAGCGTTTTTTGTTAGAGCGGGCTCTCCGAAAATTTTGCATTCGAAATATGGTTTCAAGGAAAGATGGGATGTTGGGAAGTAAATCAAGATTTGAGCCAATTACCCTTTCCCCAATTAGAGTAGTAGAGAGTGGGGCGGTACCAGCCGGCTGGTGAGGGGGAGAGGGAATGTAGCTTTATAGGTTTGGGTTTAACTTTCAGTCCCCTTGCATTATAAAGAAATATTAACTTATACTTTCGGCTTTGGAAAGCAATTGATAGATTTGATTTGGAACTGGATATATCCAATAGCTTTCAGCCTAACTTTGTTATAATAATTCGTTGATCAAGCAGAAAATAAATTTTTTGTAAGTAAAGTGAACATTTAGTTTAGCCAATGTATTTTAAGAGTAAATAATCGCTAAATATTTTTCTAGTCATTGTTAAACATCTGAAACTGGATATTTTGTAGGAGATTTACAGATATTTTACTTAGGAGCTCTGAATATTCATCTTGAAAATAGAATAGATGGTTGGTTTTGAGTAGTCAAATATCTTACAATATTCATTTGTTTTGTTAATTTAAATAAAGGCTAGGTTAACAAGATATCTATATCTAATTCACTAAAACTTGATTTCCTATAAAACTGTTTAATTTCTATACATTAATTTAATCGAAACTATACTTTAAATTGTAAAACTTTTGATTGCAAACATGCTTATATTCTTATAATCTGGTCAATATGGAGTTTCTTTTAATTGGAAAGAAATTAACTCGTTCTTTTTAATTGCCCAAGTCATTTCTTCGAGCAGTCCATTCTTTCTCAGGACCACTTAAGAGAAGAAAAAAAATTTCAGGAATCGAATACTTTAAGAATTTTTACCTTAAGGTGATCGATTGTAATTCAGATAATTTTATGTGTGTAAGTTTACTGTTTTAGTACGCATATATGGATAGATTAAAAACCAAGAACCAGAAGTTAAAGTTATAATGCTAAGCCATCTTTATTAAATGTACTACTGCATATACGATATTTTTCATTGCCTTTTATTCATGTAACTGGACATTTTGAAAATGAGTTTACATAAAGATGGACAAGGAGATACAAGAACCGATTCATGCTCGTTAAAAAGAATGCATTAAAAACCAGTGCGAAATGCTTCTCAGTTTAGGACAAAAAAATATCCATAGTTCAGAAATAAAACGTCAAAGGATCATACAAGAGAATGAAAATGGCTTTATTCGCAACTGTATTTTAAGAGTCCTGCAGCATCTGTTTCAAATCGCAATTTTTATCAAAATAGTTAATGAGCTAATTTTCTCGCAAATGTGGCGAACTATATTTAGTTCCTATATTTAAAAAACACTTGAATTATCTAGAAACAAGAAAATATATTAAAATGTCTAGATGTGAACTGCAGCATCATTTGTGTGTATTGGCAGCATCAAGATTATAAATCTAGAACACATTTTGTTGCTTCTCTTCATCAGGAACCTTATTGCATACAGCCGAACACCCTATCACCATTGAATCCTAATTCCATTCACTATTGATTCGTTTTAAATCCTTTAAAGAACGATATTGTGGACATCTAAACGTTTTGAAATTAGCATGGATAAACTTGTCTTTAATTTTTATTGATCTTGTTTGTTTCAGTATGATCGAATGTGGTTTATTTTACAAAACCAGATCTTTTAATTTAAGATTCATTTCTAATTTGGAGAACACAAGTTACTTGTAGCATTTTATGGTGAAGACATACAAAAAGAACTTCACCATTTGAAAATTCTTAAAATGTATCTTGAATAATTGAATTTGCTACAATTTGAATCCTATGAAATTTGATTCTATGAATGTACTCGAAAGAAAGGGTTGTGAACTACTCCTGGACTGTGTATAGCTAAGAATAAATTGTTATATAATGTTAACTGATGGAATATTAATTGCTATACCAATTAAGTTTTAGAATAAGCTTTTTCTGTATGTTAATGATATAAATATTTCTTGTAAGTTTTTATTTTATGTACATAGTTTTGATATATATATCTAAACATAAAATGATATTATTTTGATTTGCAAACTTCAATTTAAGTTCAGAATGTAGATGCTGGTGCAATTCCAATTATGGGCTTACTTCTGTATTGCTGAATTATAAATTTGTCAAATATTTAATCAATATTAAAATTGAGGGATTGCATCCCTGAATATTGCCTTAGTTTAACAGAATGTCCCGTGTTTTCACAAGACTCTTCAGATATGCTGAAGAGAAGTTTTCTGTATACTGGTTGGTTCATTTTCTGCAATATAGATATGATCTTAATCTCTGGTATCTGTGCTAGGTGTCGGTGCATTTGAACTTGCAATGGAGGCTATTATAGTAGGCAATAGAGCTTGATGCTATTTGTTGCGGCTATTCTATTTTGCAGCTTCTCCAAATGATAATGGTTTCGGCGGAACGTATTCTATATCAAGATCTTGCGCCAGAAATTCAAACTCAGACTCCAGATGTCAATGCAGGGTGGTGGTATCTTTTTGAATGACCCATAGAACTATTTGAACCAAAAATAGAGTTCGCTCCACTCCCTCCCCAAACCCTATAATTCAACTTAATTGTCATTGCTCTTAAAAATCCTAAATTCGCAGTGTTAAGCCATCCCAGTCAAGGCAGCATACCCCCACACTAACTCCATCTCAATAACCAATCTCAACGAGGCCTGATACTTGCCAGCCACCCCACCTTCTCATCCAGCCAGCATATACCATATATACCTGAAGTTCCTGCAGTCGCCCAGAATTCTCGGAGAGTATCACGGCGAATATGTTTGCCACAACTACGTGGCAGCAGAGTTGCACAGTCTTTTAAATGACACAGAAATAATGCCTTCGAAAGAAATCACTTTATTTCAAAAACTGTTTATCAATTCAGTTTATCGTGCCTAACGATAATTTAACAAACAGGAAAAATAATATACTCCGAACAGATAACACATGCCTTCAAATATTAAATTAAGAGTTTAGGTCGAGAGAGTTAACTATCCGAGGATACTATAAAGTTATATATGAAAGCATTCTATATAGAGCTACCTATTAACCGAGTGCATCAAAGCCTGAATATCTTTTTTTAAATATCAAACATACCGGGAGTCACCGCCTACCCGACGACTTCCGATCACGTGATCAATAACAGTCATGAAAATTACGTGACATTTGACATAAAGGGGGAGGAGACAATTTATACTTTTTGGTTAACATTGGCTAACAGAACGCATGCCCTCTACGTCCTATCATGGAGATAAGCCCCTGCCGGGGTTAGGCGCCCCGTTAACACTACTCACTAGGGCTCAGTTGTGGGACAGTTTGCTTTTATCTGAAAGTGGTTTCGATTAAACGAAAGGCCACGAGTGTGTAGCTGGGAGAATGTCACATTCCTCTTCTCACTGTAACTACATGCTGAGATATTTCTAATGTGTATCCATTGATATGCTGTTTGAAAAAGCAGTCATTACTGGATATAGTTTCACCATCCTCCAATCGAAGAATTTCTATTTCCAATTTGGTTTGTACCAAATGAGCAGTTACTTAATCTTCTGCTGTTGCGTTCCGGAGAGTTAATGAGAGAAACTTGAGTTCTCATTTCTTCATAATAAGAGCAAAACATTGTATTAGAGCTTATAAAGCATTTAAGTATTTAAAATATTAAATATATAAATATTTCCCAAACTTATTGAATTTTTACTCGTGTACTTTTTTTTGAATGCTTTCTGGGCACTTTAAAACCGGAAACATTTTATCAAACTACTGGATTTGTAAAACGCTCTTTTGTTTATAAACAAAGAATCTTAAGTTTGATTTTAATGAAATGAAACGGATATTATACTTGTGTAGTTAGAATAGGTTTAATATATTTGGAATCTCCATTTTTGATTAGTCATTCTGTATATCAGTCAGTAACAAAATGTTATTTAGTTATTTGAATAATTGTGAGTATTAAGGCTATTTGAAATATAACAAATTAAATGGGACTCCAACTTCATCGATCTTAACCCATCAGATATAACTGGCTGCTACAATTGTTTGTAGCAAAATGCGATCAGTTGTGATCCGTCACATTCAAAGATTCTATCACTTACTGAATCGGTTTCCTTTACGTTTAAGATTGTTAAATATTTTCCATTTTCTAAGATTATAGCTACTCTTTGTATTATCCACTTGATGATGGCTTAGTACTTGCAATTTGTTTTACAGCCTTGGTAAAGATTTTTTGAATGTTATATATTGAAGAGCACTTTCATGGTATTTGTTCATTCTTGAGCAATTTTAGGTTTGTACTTAATTGGATTTCTCTCATTTTTCAATCGAATTCGCATTGATTTTTATCCACTTTGTCCACTTCTCCATTTAAAAAGACTATTTTTCACATAGCAATTTTGGAAGATAAATTAGATTGACCTGTTATACCATTAGAAATGCGAGTGTCAACAAACTAAATACCATTTATTATGTAACTAGATAAACCGATAGTCTTGAAACAGATAGGGAAAAAGATTATGTCAAATCCTCTTAACAAGCAAGCTTCTCGACTCGGAACTGTCAAGATTTCTAAAGGTTTAAAATTCTCGGATATTCACTGAATCTCTGAATATTCAACGTTTCAACGGAATTATAAAAGCAAACATTTCTTGCCTTCAAGAAAATAAAATTTCTTCTAGTTTGTAGAATAGCGATTTCGACAATAATCGTTAACTTTATTTTAAATAAAATGACCTTTTCCCTTTTAGAGGGCAGTGTTCTTTCCTTGAATTGACTGGTATTCAGTATGACAACTATACATCTTGCAATAAGAATTTGTACTCTGGTGTTAATTTTTCCATTCTTGTTTTCAAGCCA
>JAPMOQ010032560.1:239732-265871 GCA_026543055.1 Argiope trifasciata | reverse complement strand
GCACAGTTTTCTTTTAGAACATGTATATTATGTTGCTATTCCTTTTCTGTTTTCTGCATTTTTAAAATCATTTTCTCCCTGATTAATTTGGCTTTTTTTTTACAATTCCTCAACGTGTATTTGTCTTCCTCTCTGTATCTAACCAAATGATTTTTATTTCTTTGATTCTGCTATTTTAGTTTGTCTTTTCGAAGCTGACGAGTTAAGGAATTCGACTACGTTAAAAACACTGTTTAACGAACACACTGGTGATATGAGTGAAGATATCCGACTATGTTAAAAACACTGTTTACCAAAGACACTGGTGATATTTTTAATAATTATTATTTCTTGTAGTTCAGGCTATTCTCTTTCCAAAACAATTTATTAATTAGGAAAAAAGAAAACCTGACCTCTCTTCTAGAGTAATTTTAAACAAATCTTGTTTTTCTGCTATGTCTTCAATTTTCTCAAAACTTTAATTTCAATAAAAGTTCTCCATCTTTAACAGGATATATCAAAAACTAATAGGGGTATCTACATAAAAACTTTAACGTGTGTTTTAAATGATATGGACAATGAACTGAACCAAAGTTTTATGGTTGGTGGAATATTTTTTCATTTACAGGGTTTTTTTAGAAAAATTAAGTTGTGAATTGATGGAAGAAATGCATACCTATGTATATTTTTATCCATTACTTCTTTGCGTCTCAAAATGCTTCATAAATTTGAGTTCATTTCATTCATTATTATATTCTATAACTTGTGTATAAAGAACTATAGGATTGCTGCATTACAATTCTGTGTGGAGTGTTAACCATTTTGATCAAATTTCACTAAAACTTATTATCAATTTTCCTATTTCTCAAAATATATTATATTTTCAAATAATTTTGTTGTATCGATTGCATTTTGTATTATAATTGACAAAACATCTAAAAACCATGTCGGCGTAATGGCATAGGGGAAACGTGTCTTCCTCGTGATCTGGGTGTCCCGAGTTCAAAACCCGGTTCGGGCATGATTGTTCTGTGTTCTGTTTGTGAGATGTATGAATGCCCTCCCTCCCCTGTAAAAAAGGGGGGTGCAAGTGAATGTGTCTGTGTCATCTTCATTTGAGCTAACTACAAGTCAGACTTCTGCCCTCTGGGTGCTGAGGGGTCTTTACCCTCAGAAGCTACTGCATCCCCTTTCCGTGGAGACATGGACACGACATCATAGTTTTAAATGGTTTTTAAAATACTCAAATTTTTCTTCGGATGCCTTAAATAACCTGAGGGTCACAGTTGCAGAGGCATTAAACGGTGTTATGTGTTGTGTTTATTTTTCATATACCTGATTTGTATTCGATTTCTTCAGTGCGTTTGATTTCTGAGAAATTTTTTTCGTCCATTGCCCTCCTCCACGAGCGGTCATTTTCATCTGTTGGTCAGAGGTCATGGGCTTCGAAGCAGGTCAAGTTTGTACCGAGGCAGCGTTTTACTTTGAAGATCCTTTTCGGAATCGCTGGGGTTTGACTGCCCATTGTCATCCAGCTGTTCCATTTCTCCAATTAGTCTGCTCTTGCAGCCCTTTCACTTGCTGCAGCTATTTATGTTTGCTCCGATGCCAATCCATGTGTGGAATATGACATGTATATATACAGATATAAGTTGGGAAGAAATCTTCATTAACACTTGGACTAGTCACAGGAGAAGTATCTTGAAGAAGAAATGGTAAGATGGCAAATTTTGGTACCTTTGTAGTTTTGCGAATTTTGTATTCGCTATAAAGCAGGCAGTTTTGATTGTTTAATTTAATTCTTACTGATATATTTGGCGTTGCTTAAGAAGTTTTTTTCTATTTCTATCGTATTTAATGCAATTAATATTTAATAGTCAAAATCCAATTTTTTTACCTATGAAAAATGAAAATGATTTTTAAAAGATAGGAAAACAAATTTCTTCTTAAGAAATTGATTTTTAATTATAATTTTTAAAAAAGATATTAAACTAAATAAATAATTTTTAGAAAGAAACTAAACATTAAGATGATAACTTAAAAAGCAAATAAATGAAATAATTTACTAAGTATGTGTTATATATATGTTCAAAAAGGAATGGCGACTTTAAAAATTAAAAAATCTTTCCTATATATGGAAATATGGCTTTTGATTAAGGTATCCGACTACGTTGAAAACACTGGTTATCGACCAAACTGGCGAATTTTTTCAATATTATTATTTCTGGTAGTTCAGGCTTTCCTCTTTACTAAACAGTTTATCTTTTCTTGGAAGGCCTGAGCTATCATCCAGGGTCACAGATTTTTTTCAACTAAAATTTGTTTTTTTTCTCAAAACTTTAATATTCACAAATATTCTCCACCGTTAACATCATATCTCAAAAACTCATAGAGATATTCACATAAACATTTTAGCATATGTTTTAAATAATATGAGCAATGAAATGAACCAAACGTTTTAGTGTCGGTGAAATAATTTTTCCTTTATAAGTGTTTTAAGAACAATTAAGTTTTTAATTTATGGAAAAAAGGCATATAAATGTATATTTTTTATCCATCACTTCTATGCATCGCGATATTTTTTTTAGATTTTGGATCATTTCATTCAGCATTGTATTCTATTACTAGGGCACAAAGAAAAATAGGATTGCTGCATTACCATTTTGTGTAGAGTGTTAACCTTTTGGTTAAATTTAATTAATCTTTACAGCAAATTTTCCTGTTTCTCAAAATATATTATATGTTTAGATAATTCTGTTGCATTTATAGTATTTTATATCATAATTGACAATACTTCTAAAACCCGTTATTTAAAAAAAAATTAATTCAATTTTTCAAAAAAATTTCTTTGAACGTAGTCGGATACCTTGAGAAGATATTTCTATTAAATTTAATAAAAAAAGTTTAATAATAAAAATTCTTTTTTTGTATCCAGTTTAAAAAGGAAAACATGATTAGCACCAGACGATTTTTAAAACAGAGGAAAATAAATTTCTCTTTAAGGTATCCGACTACGTTCGATGGTATTTGAAAAATTGGATTTTTTAGAAACTATTCATGATTTTTATATGTACTGCCTATACAAACACTATAAATACAAATTATTTGAAAATATATTTTGAGATAGGAAAATGTGTAGCAAATTTTAATGAAATTAAGCCGAAATGGTTAACACTATAAACAAAATTGTAATGCTGCAATCCTATTTTTCTTTGTACATAAGTTATGGAATGTAATAATGAATGAAATGAACCAAAATCTAAAACTTTTTGAGATGCAAAGAAGTGATGGGTAAAAACATGCTCATATATGCATTTTTTTTCAATAAATTTACAACTTAATTTTCCTAAAAACACCTATAAATGAAAAAAGTATTTCACCCACAATAAAACTTTTCGTTCATTTTATTGCCCAAATTACTTTTTAAAAATTCCGAATTTTTTATGTAAATAACTCTATTAGGTTTTGAGATTATTTTAACTGAAGGCGATTTTTTATGAAAATTAAAATTGAAGTGAAAGAAAAATTTTAGGTAAAAATGTGTTTTGCTTAAAATTCCCCTGGAGGAAAAGTCCGGCCTACCTTTTCCCAGAAAAGATCAACTATTATGGAACGAGGAAAGTCTGAACTGCAAGAAATAACAATTTTAAATTCCAGTGTGGTCCAAAACCAGTGTTTTTAACGTAGTCGGATACCTTAAGATATTGCTAATTTTTTGAGAAAGATGCTAAATTAATTAAGCATTGAGATGACAACTCAAAGGCAAATAAACGAAACTATTTACTAAACATGTAATATATTTATTCCATGGGAATGGCAACTTTAAAGATTAAAAATTCTTTCTTTCATATGGAAATATGGCTTTTGATTTAAAAAAATGAAGATTTAATAGTCATGCAATCTTTGCTAAAATATATCGCTTTTTTAGAGAATTTTTATCAACACTTGAAAAAAACTTTTTTTGTAGTTTGAATTTTCGAAACTATGTTTGCATAGTTTTTATATACAAATCTATGTTTGCAATAATATATATTCAAAGACAAAAACTATTCAAGTTCCCAAATTTAATAAATATTCAAAGAATAAATATTGTCATATTGGAAACTTGATATTTTAACCATCATTAAATATCATTTTGTACACATCAGTTAGATCTATAGGAAATAATATAACTTGTTTTGCATTTTTTTAAAAAAAATCTATGAATTGAAAATGCAGCTTTTAAACAGATTTTTGAAATAGCCGAAATTTTATAGCTATGCCTTTCTAACAAAAACGACTTATTTTGATATATTTTTGTAAACATTTATACAACAAAGGATGTAAAAACACATAATTTGAGATTTTCAAACCAAATAAGTAGAAAATAAGCAATGCGTATCTATTTCTAAATATGTTATTCAAGTTTTATTTTTTACATGATTATTTCTCGTGAACATGATTATTTCTCGTTTTCAAAATGAATCATAGTTTCGTATAAAAAAATATTAATAACATCAAGAAGGTTTAAAATTATTAAAATTCATCATAAGAAAAAAACAGTATCAAAATAATATTGAGAATAAAAAGTTTTTTTATATATATATTTCAAGTTTTAGAGTTCTAAGAATAATAACTGAAGTGTTATTAATATTCACTAAATTTCTAGAAACTATTCTGCCAGATTAAAAATTTGTATTTATCTATGTTTTTTATCGAATGCAACTATTTTGACACAATTTTTGAAAAAGAAATACCTAGACTTAATTGCCTGTATTTCCAAGTAAGGTTTTCAGCAAGTTTAAGAATGCCCTAGAATTTTCGTACCTGTACACAAGTGAATAAAATTTACATTTTGAAAAGTAATTTAATTGTGCATATGTTATATACATTATAGCATATGTTATATATATATATAATAGCATATGTTATATATATATATAATAGCATATGTTATATATATATATAATAGCATATGTTATATATATATATAATAGCATATGTTATATATAGAATAAATATTTAGAGACTTCAAAACTTGTATTATGCAACCAAGCTCTCGTTCTCTGGATAGATTTTGATTGGAAATATACATTTTCCGCTTCCCACTCGCCGATATTTTTTTTAAAGTGAAATATGTATTTTAAATGCCTTAAGGGACTGTTTAATGCTTCCATAGGTACCACTGTATTTTCATTTCTAACCAGTTTAAAAGGGAGTGTGGAATCATGAAAATTATAGAGTGAGGAAATACCAAAAACAACTTGGAATTCGGTTAGAGGATAGAAACCAGTGGGAGTTCTCTCCTAAAAACTCTCTCTCTAACTCATACTCTCTACCAAATGTGTTATACCTGCACAAAAAATTGAGATTTAGAGTAAGACAAAGAATGCGTACAATAATTATAAAATATTATCATTTGACAAGAATTCGGCATTTATTCTGAATCTTTCTTTTGGTTTGTTTCGGGGTTTTTTTTTTTTTTTTTTTTTTTTTTTTTTTTTTTGTGATTAATTCCTGACAAGTGGATAATAGCACTGAAAATCGAATTGTTTTAGACTTGTTTTTATCAACCAGTTGAAATCAAACTTTGAAGCCAAACTACACTTGTAATCACAACATCCCATTCTAGATTTGATATATTTAATATCACTGCGTTTTTAAGTTGCATTACACGTTTCTGAAAGTACAGGCCAGAAAGTACAGAAGGTGAAGAGTGCGAGTTCAATTCTTGCGAAAATCAATCATTTTTTGGTAATCTCTGTTTATAATAAATCTCAACGTGTGTGTGTTGGTGCTCTATAGGCCAGACCGTTGAATCTACAGATACCAAATTTGACACATGTAAAGGTTGAATGTCGGGAATGTGCACCTTGGAGCTCTTTTTTCGAATTTTTAGTAAGAATTTGAATAAATTAAAACTTAAGCGAATTTTTTACATTTTTCCATTCTAACTTCTGAAAATATTATTTCACAAACATGATTTTTTACATCCAATTAAAAATTTTAAAAAACAGCCCTTTAATGGTATAAATGTTTTAACATATAACTTAAGCTCCTATTTTTAACGAATTTTTAAAGAAATATTTTAATCATATTTTTCAACAATATATTTCGGACTTAACAATAAAATTTAATCTGCACGAGCATGTCAAGGGAGATTAGTTGTTATCAGCGTATTGCCATTATATTATGAAAGTTCATTTTTTTAAATTAAAAAAATCAACTATTATTGCAAATTAAATCTAAAGAAATGGTACTTTCAGTACGCGACTGGATAAAATAAATATAAAATGTGATATTTTCTTTAAAAAAATAAATGCAAGGCAAAGGTTTCTATGATCGTTTGCAATATCTATCATTTATTCAACAAATCTTTATTTACGATAAACCTGTTTGAATTTATTCAGGATATGCATTCGAAATCCGGCCAAATGGACAGTTTGTAAAATATTAAAAATAGGCAAGCAAATGGTTTAGTACTGTTAACAAGGTCTAATTGAAGTAAATAATTTCATTTTATGTAGCTTGAGTCAAACAATGCATTGATGAATAGTGAGTTTTAGATTTTTTTAATACTTAGCTCTATGAACCCTATTTTACAAAATATTTTTATTAATATTTTAAATAAAAGTTGCTACATCAATCAATCTTCTAAACTAATCATTAAAACCAAGTGATTTATAAAAATAAAAGTTTATGAAAACGTTCTTTTAGATCTTTCCGTCCACCATCTTAAAGAAGATAATTTCAGGCCAATCAATGCTCGGAATTACTCCAAGGCTGATTGATGATCAAATAAATATGTGTTTGTGATAATTCTGTACATACCAAACTGTATGATCTAGAGCTTGAGCACTTGGTATTTACATATTTACTTTGGAGAATGAAAAAATATATCTTGACGGGTTTTTTTTAAATTTTAATTATTTTAAAATTAAGCTAACTTTTGGAATTATTCTGCTATAATTTCCGAAAATATGACAGTACAAAACTTTTTTAAATCCTCTTAAAAATGAATTTTTTCTCATTGATAAGCGTTTTATCCTATAAATTTAATTTCTATTTTAAAAGATTTCTTTTAAATACTGTAACTATACTTTTCTATAGTTACATTCTCATAAAATGAAAGTAGAATTTAACCTTCACCTTCAAGAGCATGTTTAGAATGTACCAGTTCTTTGCCGTCACTTTGAAAAAAGCTCTGACAAACTGAATAATTAAATTAACCCTTATTGAAAATTAAACCGAGGAAAATGTGGTGTTCAGCACGTGTTGAAATGGTAGCGTTATGTTATGGAATAAGTATTAAATGCGTTATTTTTCACACAATTTCATGACAGCTGATTGCGAATCAGAGATATACATAGTGCAATGAACATTTAATCGTAAGGCTTCTATAACAACACGAGTTACGTGACTATCGAAGTTAGAAGTTGAAATATATTTAACCCATAAGTTATAAAGAGAGCAAGTTATGTAGGTATTTAATTGAAAATTTTAGAACGTATTATTCATGGCGAACCTGCTGGTCATCAAAGGGGCTACTTATTTAACAAAAAGGAACTAAAATAAAAAATTTCTTTGTTGATCTAAGTACAAATTGAATTTAATTTTTTTTAATATTTCTTTTTATTTTTATCAAATTTTGATAATTAAAAACACCTGCAGAATTGTAAGAAGATGTATATTTTTTGGGAAAACTGACTTTAAAATATTTATATATATTTGATGCAATAAAAAGTAATTGCATCTGGTGAATAATTATGCATAGAATTACTTTTCCAAATGCAAAGGATTAAAATTAAAATAACAATAAAGATTTGAGGTTTTGTTGTTTGTTTGCTTTTAAACATATCTATTAACTTCATTAATGATGATGACATTGATCTAAATAGCTTAACTTTCTAATTTATTTAACACTATTTTCAAAATAAATAATTCTTAAAATCTCAAGTTAGTTATTTAGGAATATAAGGTATTTCTGGGTATCTACCTTCTAGAGAATGCCATCATATTTATTACTGAAGCTGGATCGGTTTGTTATAAACTTGCTTACATGTGCAATGACTCCTTAGAAACGAGACTATAATGGCCTAGTCAACTACTGGAATGGAGAGCTTGGAGTTCGAGACACGATTCCTCCTAAGAACCACCGTGTAAGCGGGTCTGATGCATGTTAAAATCGTCACCCGCATGGGTAGTGCGGAAATTTGTTTAATTTAGTTATATTACCGTCCTGTTTTGAAGCAACATTAGGGCTGTTTTCGGATGAACCTCATCATTTTGAGCCGCGGTCAGATGACGAGGACGACACCTGAGTTAGCACCCCCCTCTCCAAACTTCCACACCACACCAGAGGGAGGACGTTTGGTCCCGACGGATTTAACGACCCGACCGGCTTACAAGGCGGTTCTTTGGTGGAATCGAGCCTCGAACTTGCAAACCTTTGATTCCGAAGACGAGACCTTACCACCACACCACATTGGCATGTGGAAATCTGAAGAGATGGTTCCATCTCAGATATCGACCACTACATCTGACCTTAGTTCAAAATTATGACTCCATTCTCAAAATAACCTAAAACTGCCTTAAAAACAGACGCTAATTACAACTAAACAAAGACACATCAGAATCCTCGGCTCTATGCAGTTGATGAATTTTTTTGGCGTTTTCTGCTATAACTTTTGAAAATATTATTGCACAAACATGATTTTTTATATCAAGATAAAGATTTTTAAAAAATGATTTTCAAATAATAACAGTATTTATCATATAATTTAAATTTCTATTTCTAACGAATTTTTAAAAAATTCTTTTAACCATATTTTTCCACAATATATTTCGGACAAAACAATACGATTTTCAACAAAAGAAGAAGGATAAACGAGCACTGGGAAAAAATGAGCTCTCTTCAACATGTTGCCATCATATCGACAGAAGTTGAAATAAAAACAAAACCGATAACTGTAAATTAAATCTAAAAAAATGTGTCTTCCGGTACGTGATTGGACGAAATTAAATAAATATTAAATATTATGTTTTCTAAAAAAATAAATGCAAGACAAAGGTTAATATCATCGTTTGCAATATCTAAATCATTAATTCCATAAATCATCTTTATTTATGGTAAAGGTGATTGAATTTATACAGGATATGCATTGAAATTCAGGTCAAATGGTTCATTTGTAAATCATTAGTAATAGGCATACATATTGTTTAGTACTGTTAACTTGGCCTAAATGTAAATAATTACATTTCATGTAGCTTAAGTCAAACAATGCATTGCTGAATAATTAGTTTTAGATTTTTTCATACATTGCTCTGTGAGTCATATTATAAGCCTTGTGTCATGCAAATATTTTTAATAATATTTTAAACAAAAGTTGTTAGGTCATTCAATCTCCTAAATCGATCATTAAAACTGACTGATTCATAAAAATAAAAGAATATTATTAAGGAAACGTGTTCCTTTAGAAATTTTCCGTCCATCATCTAAAAGAAAATATCAATTTCAGGCCAATCGATGCCCTGAATTACTCCAAGACTGATAATCAAATGGATATGTATTTGTGTATATGAATGAATGTGCATGTGTGTTAAAGCACTACACACCAGACCATATTATCAAGAGATACCGCACTTGGTATGTGCATATTTATTTTGGAAGATGAAAAAGTATACTTAGACGGAAGTCCTTTTGAAAATTCAATTAAAAATTAAGCTAAGCATTTGGAATTTTTCTGCTATAATTTCTGAAAATATTAAGGCACAAAACTGTGTTTTAAATCCTCTTTTTTTTTCACTGATAACAATGTTTTAACCTATAAATTAAGTCTCTATTTTAATGAATTAAAAAAAAATACTATAACAGCATTTTTCAACAATTAATTTCTCGCAAAATAAAAGTAGAATATAAATATATGATATAAAATTAGTTTCAAACAGTTAATGACTTAATGAAACCTATTCGCAAGAATTCAGATAAGGTATAATTTGGACATCACATTTTAACTTTAGTTGGGGATAAATCATCAAATGTCACTATCTTCTGTATTATTATCTACTAAACCTACTTTAATTAGTTGAAATAATCCCCGAAACAGCAATTTTATCGATGAAATATACAATACTTAAAGTTTGGTTTATTTTTAAAAACCGATACGCGAGTTAGACAATACTACTGTGATTTCCGAGAGTAAAACTACAACAGCAGGCGATAGATAATTCACAAGCTATACAGAGAAAGCAAAACATCAAAATAAAACTGCATTAGCAGGCGATAGATGATGGAAAAACTATACAGTGAAAACCGCCTCCAAATTAAAAATACATTAAAAGACGATAGATATTTCAAAAGCTATGCTTTAAAAGCCGACTCCAAAATAAAAATTGATAAATTGCCAATTTATTGCCAGCGTATTTTGTGGCTTCAAAAATTTATTGCCTTCACACTTGGATACTTCAGAAGGCTCAAGCGGAAAAATCATGTTCTCGCCTAATAAAAAAGTAATTTGGCTGAACTAGTCGAACAGTAGAACTTTTTACTAAATAAACTCTTAAAAATTGCATTTAACAAGAATTATGACGGAAAAGTTTCGTTTAAGGTATCCGACTACGTTCGAAATAAAAATTTTGAAAAATGATATTTTTTTAAAAACTAATTAAAACTATGGTTTTTAGATGTATTGTCCATTATAAGATAAAATACTATAAATACAAAAAAATATAAAAATACAATATACACTGATGGGAAAAAAAATCCCTACACCAAGGAAAAATTATTGTACAGTAATGAAATTTTAGGAATACATTTGTCTAGGTAACATATTTAATTGATTAAAGTTTCAAGATCACTGGTAGAGCCCTTGGCGAGAAGAGCCATTTCAAATGTGAAATGTTGGTACATTAGTAACCGGTGTAACCGCCAGAATTTTGAATGCAAGCATGCAAACGTGCATGCATTGTGTCGGATATCAGTTTGTGGGATGCAATTCCATGCCTGTTGCACTCGGGCGGTCAATGTTGGGACGGTTAATGCTGGTTGCGGATGACGCTGGAGTTGTCGTCCAATGATGTCCCATACGTGTTCGATTGGAGAAAGATCTGGTGATCTAGCAGGCCAAGGCAACATATCGACACTCTGTAGAGTATGTTGGGTTACAACAGCGGTATGAGGGCGAGCTTTATCCTGTTGGAAAACACAACCTTCTTGAATGTTGTTCATGAATGGCAGCACAACAGGTTGTATCACTACACTGACGTATAAATTTGCAGTCAAGGTGCGTGGGATAACCACGAGAGTGCTCCTGCTGTCACACTAAATTGTTTCCCAAACCGTAACTCCAGGAGTAGGCCCTGTGTGTCTATGCCGCAGGCAGGTCACTAAGAGGTGTCCACCTGGTCTCTTTCTAATCAACAAACGGCTATCACTGCGACCAAGGCAGAACCGGTTTTCATCAGAAAACACAACAGATCTCCACTCCGTCCTCCAATGAGCTCTGGCTTGACACCACTCACATCGCAAACGACAGTGGTTTGGAGTCAATGGAATGCACTGTACAAGACGTCTGGCTCGGAGCTATCCTTGAAGTAACCGATTTGTAACAGTTCGTTGTGTCACTGTGGTGCCAACTGCAGCTCGAATTTCAGCTGCTGACGCAGTACGATTAGCCACAGCTATACGCCGAATACGACGGTCTTCCCACTTAGTAGTACCACGTGGCCACTCGGAACCTGGTCTTCTTGAGGCAGTACCTTCCCTTGACCACTGCCGCCAATACTCATGCACAGTGGAGACATTCCTGCCAAATCTTTCAGCAATATCGCGGAAAGAAAACCCACCTTCTCGTAGCCCTACAACACGACCTCGTTCAAACTCAGTGAGCTGTTGATAATGGCTTCTTCGTCTTCTCAGAGGCATCCTTGACTAACATTAACCCACTACGTCAAATCTCAACTGTAAATAAACGATCACGAACCTTACAGCGTTTATTTAAAGCAAACCTCATTTGCATGTTCATAGTGTCGCTACTAGCCGCTCACTTACGCGCGTAGCTCGAAATTTGAATCGACGTCATCTTTCAGATGTATAAACACGCCTACCAAATTTCGTTTATCTAGCACAGCTCCTTCCTAGTGTTGGGATTTTTTTTTCATCAGTGTTTTTTAAAAAATAGGAAAATCGGTAGCAAATTTTAATGAAATTTTATTAAAGACGGTGAACACTCTATAGGAAATTCTAATGCAACAATCCTATTTTTATTTGTACACAAATTATAAAGTATAAGGGTGAATGAAATGAACCAAAATCTAAAAAGAATTGGTTCGTTTCATTTGGTTTCATTCTTTTGGTTCATTTCATTTCCCATGTTATTTAAAACACTCGCTGAAATTTTTATGCAAATACATCGATTCGTTTTTGAGATTATGTTAACGGTGGAGAATTTCTATGAAAATTAATATTTTGAGAAAATTGAAGTAAAAAACAAATTTAGCTGAAAAATAAGTGGCCTTAAAGCCTTCCTTTTCCTAGAAAAGCAAACTGTTTTATTAAGAAATACCTCTAAATTACAAGAAATAACAGTTTAAAAAAAAATTGCCAATGTGATCTACAACCAATGTTTTTAACGCAGTCGGATACCTTAAAAAAATAAGAAGCATCAATATTCATATTCTGAATCTTATTCTACTAAGAAGTTTATCTTCATTAACAGGCACTGCTCACATACGCTTTCACAATCCTACTGTTTCCTATTAACTCTGCCAACTATGCCACCACTTCCCACTCCGTGTCTGGGGGATACTGGGGAGCAAGAGGGACCTATCCTGCCTCGCTGACCAAAGGACATTATGACACAAGAAGGGACAGTAGATATGGTGCACCGCCTCTGGGACCCCAACTGCCTGAACCACTTCCCCAAAAGCAGGATGCTTTCCGACCTTCCAACAGTAGGTTGGACAGCAACTATCTCAATCCACTGCCATCGGAGAGACCAACTTGCGCCAGGAAGCGAGATTATTGCTTGCACGATCATGACTATCCCATGTAAGATTGTTTATTTTCCTCCTAAAAATATATTTAATTTCAAATTTTTTTTCAGAAAATTCTGAATTAAAATAAAGATTGATTTAAAATATCGGCCAGTATTTGTCCTAAAGGTCTGGACAATATAATTTATCATAACCATCAAAATTTCCAATATGTTATGTCTGACAATATTAAGTAATTTAGAAAAAATTCAAAGTACATACTTAACTTTTCAAATGAACAAGCTTCCGAATATTTCCAATAACTGAAACTTTATTTTAAGAAATTGTGTAAGTTGGAATATGTGTGTGTGACAGTTGTGTCAATGTACCTACTTTATTTTGAACCTGAAATTGAGTCAAATGTCTGACTAGTTTGAATAATTGTCATAAAGATTAAATCTTAAGATATACGACGACCTTTAAGGTATCGGAGGAACCTTTTTGAAAAAAATGGATCTTTTTCAATACTATTCAAAACTGTGGTTTTTAGAGGTATTGTTAATTATGAAACAAAATACTATAAATACAAAAAAAAATTATTTGATTATATAATATAATTTGAGAAATATGAAAATTTGTAATAAATTTTAATGAAATTGAATCAAAACGGTTAACACTCTACACAAAACTGCAATGAGGCAATTCTTTTTTTTTTTTTTTTTTTCATTCAAATTATAGAATATAATGATGAAGGAAATGAGTCAAAATCTAAAAAAACATATTGAGATGCAAAGGAGTGATAAGTAAAAAGATACGTATATATACACTTTTTTCCATAAATTCACAACTTGATTTTTCTAAAAACACCTATAAATGAAAAAGTATTTCGCCAACAATAACACTTTTGGTTCGTTTCATTCCCCATATCATTTAAAACACACGCTGAAATTTTTACGTATATACCTGTATTAGTTTTTCAGATATCACGTTATTGGTGAAGATTCTTTATGAAAATTAAAGTTTTGAGAAAACTGAAAACAAATTTTGCTGAAAAATACGTCTTGCTTAAAATTACCTTCGATGATAGGTCAGGCCTTCCTTTTTCTAGGAAAAAAAAGACTGTTTTGGAAAGAGAAAAGTCTGATCTACAAGAAATAACATTTTAAAAAAAGCCAATGTGGTTAATAGCCATTGTTTTTAACGTAGTCGGATACCTTAATATGTGCAAAATTTTAGTAAATTGACTATATTTAATTAGGTTGTACTGCTTTCTCTCAAATTCCTTTCCAGATAGGAGCCTTTTTTTACACTCCAATAAATCTATTTCTGCATGATTTATCACTTTTCCCCTTCTGAACCACAAAATATGGAAACTTACGTAATATGCTAAGCAAGAAATATTTCTGTGTATGTTACGCAAGTAATAACTATATTATTAATATAACAAGTCTGTCATATAAATTACCCGTATTACGTGAATTAATTTAATTATCTATTTAATTTTAACCCTTACGAAATACTTTTTAATGCATATATTTTTGAACCGTAATGTACATTATGTATGTATTTTCAGAACTTTTAAAATATTTCCAAATATCCTAAAAGAGAAAGTCATTCATATATTATCAAGAAATTGTTAAGGGTGCAAGATTTTTTCACCATTAATTAATTTTTTCACCATTAATTAATGATTTAAATAATAAATTTAAAAAAAAATCTATGAATAGAGAAAACTGGATTTTAGTGAGAAAGTAGAAAGGCTTATGTTTCTATCGTTGTTTTTATTATATATATACCAATCTTGGATACAACTGATAGGATGTAACATATATTTGATAAGTTGAATAATTATTTCATTAACCACTTAATTGTTTTGTCCGTATGCCATACGTCATCGTTTTATGGAATTTCGATAGTTGTAAGCAAAAATTAACTATTCATAGCGATTGTAATTCAATATTAAAATGACTTCGAATACATATGAGTCAAGTATCCAATGGATTTCAATAAAAATAAGAAAGTATTCCCAAAATAGGAGGTGCCATCTTATTTGACAGTTGAAAAAAATAACAATTAAATGGTTAATGATTCTGTTTTTTCATTCATTGTCAAATTTTATTTTCTGGTCATTTTGTAACATTGTGGTAATAAACCGAAAATAGAGGAACACCGGATTTTTTTTATATTCGAATATTAGTTGTATCATTCACAGTGTTAAATTACAACATTTTTGGAACAAAATTGAAGTCAATATTTTCCCCAAAGGTCTGTGATGTAATATTAAACGAAATTCGGTAGCTCTATGAGCAGTATTATAGCTTTCCTACTTAACATATAGAAAAACCTTGGCAATAATAAGTATATTGCTGAAATGAATTCGGAGAATTCGTTTCAACAAAAGGTTAGTTTAGTTATATGAAGGTTGTATTGTAAAGCTTCATTAGAGTGGTTTTCGGACGGATCTCGAAATTTCGAACCATGGTCAGTTGATGAGGGGGATACCTGAGCTGGTATCTCGTCTCCATACCAGCTGGAGGGCGTTTGGTTCGATTGATTCAACGAGCAACAGACTCTCTTGCAAGACTGCTCTTCGATGAATCGTGTCTCGAATTTGAAACCCTGCGGTTGCGAAGCCAAAACCTTACCACCAGGTCACCACGGTCCCTAAGCAAAAGGGGTAGAAACTAATTCAAATGCATCTTCATATTTTAACACGTTGACTGCCATCAACGAGAAAACTCGTAGATTGCGTTCATTTCTAGGACCAAACCATTTATGTTATTAGGTGACTCCTTCTCTACTACAGTTAAAAGAGAGCAAAGAACGGGTCGTCTAATTAGATAATATCAGACGAGGGAAGTGGCAGTGAAAGTGTTAATAGAAATAAAATCAAAACTTACATCTTACCCATCAGTAAACCATATCATGCCATCCGTTATGGCTATGGCTATGTAGCACATAGCCATAAGCAGCCTCCTTGCTTTAGCCTAATATGCTGGAAGAATTCAACTGACATAAAAATAGAGTCTCACTAATTAAATCAGAAAGAGAGGAGATGCTGGTTCAAGCTCCTTGTCATGTGGACACATAAAATAAAGAGAATTTCACACGAGGCTAACTATTGCGCGCAATCATTGCCTCTCTGCTGTTGTTCCCGTATTGTCCTCGTATGAGTAGTTGAGACAACGTCGTTGGGTCAATGGCCAACGGTTGTCCCGACGGGACAACCATTCACCATTGTCCTGCTGTGGTCACATCATTTTCCGGAAGTAGGCGTGATCTTCTATTGCGCGCAGTCGTTGCCTTTCTGCTGTTGTCCTCGTATGAACAGATGAGACAACGTCGTTGGGACAATGGCTAACGGTTGTCCCGACGAGACAACTATTTGCCATTGTCCCGTTGTGGTCACGAGCTTTTCAGGAAGCAGACGTGATATTTTATAGCGCTCAATCATTGCCTCTCTGCTGTAGTCCCTATATTGTCCTCGTATGAACTGTTGAGATAATGTCGTTGGGGCAATACATTGTCCCGTTGTGGTCAAGTGATGTTCCAAAAATAGGCATGATCTTCTATTGCCCGCAATACTTTCCCTCGTTTCCATTCCTTTGTTTTAGCGAACTAAATCTTTTTGATGCTCCATTTCAGGGACATGGTCCGGAGCGTGGTGCAACGCTACCACGGCGATATCTACCGCATGTATTCCGAGATGCAGCCACTGCCGGTGGAGGTGGCGGTGGGAGGCAACGTCAGCTATCGCTACAACTTCCCCTCTGAGAGGGGCACTTGGGCCTGTGAGACCGACGTCTTCACCATGCGCATAGGATGGGCCAGGAACTGGGCAGGCAGGTGGAAAGTGGTCCTCAACACGGAGCAATTCCCACAATCCGTGAGGCTGGAACATTGCAAGTGAGTAAACGAAAACAATTAATGATAGATTGGGGAAATTTTTATTGTGTTTAATAAACTAAAACGATGGGGGGATAACATTTATAGATCAACGTGCCACTTTTTCTAATGAAATGTTTAACCTAGTATAGATGTGCTATGAAATAATTTTGATGTGATTATTGGGAAATTAAAACTAAATACTCACTCAAAACTCTTTATTTACTACGAAAAGAATATTTTGCACTGCGTAGAAGTACTTTTTTCAGTTATATTCATTCATAGAGTAATTCATATGAAAGCAACATTAGTGTGACGTCTATTTCTGCAGATTAGATTACAAATAACATGATTTTGTGACAGATATCTTGGATTGTAAGATGTCAATCTTAGCAGAATGCTTACTGAATGGGAGTCATCTGCGAAAAGGTTTATAAGCGAATATTTAATGTTATTCGTCTCTGAAAGAAAAATAACTCACAAGCACAAGTAGATGAAACTATGCTTAAAATAGCAAGATCCAACTTCTCGAAACTGTTAATTGTGTCTGGAATCGAATCCCATGTTTCCAAAATTTCGTTACTATTGGCATTTTTATTTGTATTGCTTGTTAATCTTTCTTTCTCCATGAATTAGAGCTTTTTCCTTGTTTCAATACATTTTTGAATACATATTGAGCTAGACTGGAAATCGATCAGTTGCATTTGAAATTATTCAGTTCCCAACCAATAGAACAGAGTAAAGTTCCGTTTATCAAAGGAAGTCATATCAAGGTGCATAATAAACTTGAGCGTTTCTTTGTGATAATAAACTGATAATGCTTTGAACTGAAAAAATCTCGCTGAAAATTCCTTGATTCAAGAATCAATTACAGAAATAAATTCTTCAACAATTTTTTGCCTGGTTTGTCATGTATATCTAAATCTTTGGCAGTTATTTTTCAAATTTAGGTAGTACTTGTAGTTTCTTGTAATAATTCCGTTCCCGAAAACAGCGTTAAAAGTGCGAATGAGTGCCATCATAACGATAATTGCTTTATTTGTGCTTTGAACATTCAGTTCACTTAAATGCTTGCATGTGTCTGTAAAAAAACCTCAATTTTGTGAGCCCCATAACATTAAAAAACTTTGGTTATCGCTCAGTTTCCCAATTATTTTGCAGAAACAGGTTGATTTCTACAAAGCAGTCAACAAATCTTTCTTCTGTTTGCGTTCCTGCTATTCAATCAGCGAACATTATTATACATTAATATACCATTATACACCAAGTTGACTTCATCCAAGAAAGGCACAAATTTTCATTTATCTAAATATGCGTATATATGAGATGGACTTTTTTTAAATAATATTCAATTAATTGAAATGCTTTAAAACTTCCCCAATTTTTTTACTATAAGAAAGTGATGTTACTTAGGGCATTTGTTATAGAGAAGCCTGCTTACGAAGTCAGCTTATTAAGCCGTGTTTGTGCAGTAGCTTCTGTGGGCAAATGCCCCTGAGCACCCGGGGGCAGAAGTCTCATTGACTTCTAGCTCATAAGAAGATGACACTCCCAGACTCACTTGCACAGCCCCTGCTTACCGGGAGGCTTTTTCACACACCTCACAGATAGAACACTGGGTGAAGAATAACCATCTCCGTATCAGAACTCGAACCAAGGTAATCCGTATGTCGAAAAAAACGTGTTATCTCTATGCCATTATGCTGGCACTCTAAAGGCCTTATCACATGATGAAATATCGTCAGCAATTTTTCGTTTCTACCCTCAAGAACCGGTCAAGCAATCTTTCGTCATCGTCAACTTTTCTTCACCAGCTTGAAAATGCTGATGACTGTGACGGAAATATTATCTGCAAACGCAATTCAATAAATCATATGAAACTATGATAGAGACGTCCCTTTCATTGTCGTTTGCTGATGAAAAGTGCTGACGATATTTTGAAGTGTGATAAGGCCTTAAGAACATTGAACTAGCTAGACTTCTTGTATACAGCCGACGACCCCGTCACCACTGAATGTAGTAGTATTGACAGGATTTGTTGCGGTCGACTGCCGAATAAGTATTGTCCAACCTTACATGGATCGATCAGTCAAACTAACATTCCTTTCGGGGTAGTAAATAGTTTTCTTTCTCCACACCTGCACTCTCTCAAACAGTTGGAATGAAACTATCCATCTTTGACATCATATCCTTCAGGTTTTCAGATGACCTGGTACCATCGGTACTCTACTTGAATCATTATTTACAGTCTTCTAGTTTTTTCTTAACTCAGAGATCACCATATATTCCATTAAATAATGGCAAACCGAACATATTTCTCCACAAATGCATTTATTTTCCTAAGTTCTTCCAAATATTTGGAAATAGGCAGAAAATCTCCCATGTCCAGATATTATTTGGATTATAAGTGGATGCTATCTTCTTATTTTTATTTCCGGATCAGGAATAAAGTCAAAAATTACGGTTCCTTTTTTAGAAACTTGCTAGACTATTAAAATAATTACACAAAAGATATCTGAAAATCTATTACACCTATCCCCCGATTTACACTGAAGATAGGTTCCTTAGAAAACCGTGTAAATCGAAATCGTTGATTCTTATACGTAAAACCGTGTAAATCGAAAACAAACTAAAATGTGCATAATTCAGTCATTTATTTCAACGTAAAATAAAACTAAATATATCTTAAAAACATAAAAATAACTGTCTATTTATAAAATAAAAAAATATAAGGTATATTTATGTAATTTCAGCAAATTTTGCTGGATATTGTTGCGCTGCATCTGAATTAGCAGATGCTTGTTCATCCTTCAATCTTAGATTATGTAAAGAATGTCTTCGTTTAAATCTTTCAAACCAACCGTGGCTTGCAGAAAAAGAGACGTTCTTTTCAGCTGAAGAAGTAGATGGTAACTGATTCTTAATTTTTTCATAAATCTTCAAAACTTTATTTGTAATTGTATTGGTAAGATTTTGGCGCGGGCTCACCACGTTCGTCAACTATCCCGGATCTTCTCGTTCCGGGTCGGTGCAAATTTAAAACCGTGTAAAAGTGAAATCGTGTAAATCGGGGGATAGGTGTATTTGAATCTGCTTATGTGATTTTAGAATTTTATTCTGATGTCTAGAATTTTATTCCTGGAAGGAAACATTTATTCTTTCCTGGCAATGAGAGAGGATTTATTAAAAACATTAAAAAAAATTTAATTTGGAAAAAAAGTTTTATTTTGGCAGTTGAACTAGCTAGACTATTAAAATAATTAAAAGATATCTGAAACTCTATTATTTGATTCTGCTTATGGATTTTTGAGATAAATCTATCCATAATCTAAACAGACGTCTAGAATTTTATTCCTGGAAGGAAACATTTATTCTCTCCTGGCAATGAGAGAGGATTTATTAAGAAACATTACGCTATAGAGAAAGGGCAAAATAAATACGTCGGAGCCCTGAACTAAACTCAGACCCTACAATTATCGTCTGTGTTTTCGAATTCCCAGATCACGAATGTCCTCGATTTTGTGAAGGTCTGTTGCGGTCCATAATACCACCGATAAACGCTAACTAACAAAGCAAAATTAGTTGCTTTTACTATCACTAAGCAGGTCAAGCCTAACAATTGATGCTATCTGCAAGCCCATTCACCTCTTCTGGTTCTCAAGCGTGAAGTGGAGTGAAAGTGCGAAGCGAGATATGTGTCAAATCATCATCAAAAAATAAGTCGTTTGCGTGAGAAACGATGCCAAAATTTTATTTCTTAATTGGAGAGTAATTCTTTGGAGTAAGCAAAATGCACGCAGTTTCATATACTTTTATGCTGGAGGGGGGAAAATGTTTTAATTTGGCAGTTTTTCTTCCGCAAAGAATCAAAATGTTTCACGTTTGTTGTCCTTGACTCGAAGGATAGTTTTGTGACTTGTGCTGAAAACAACTTTACGACAGCTTCGCGAATCAAAACAAGGACGCCAAAAAAAATAACACAAGTAATTAAACTTTAAAATTGTGTTAGAAAAGTTCGCATTCATAAAAGTACTTATTTCAGCTAAACAGTAAATATGAACATGCGATGCAAGAATACTAATTTTACTTACGTATATTCTAATAACTTACTAACTACTAATAACTTAAGAATACTAATAAGAAGAATTATTAATAAAACTAATACTAATAAGAATAATTAAGAATATACAATATTAAGAATTACTAATTATTTAAGAGTTATTAAGAATACTAATAACTTACTGTGTTCTCATTTAAACCTAGAAAGATTATTTATTAACTGATTCTAACTTCTATAAAGATTTAATTGTAAAATATATAATACAATTATACAGAATTACAGAACTCAGTTAATTTCCTATAATAACCTATTGCCATTTATATTTTCAGTAATGAAATAATTCAAGACGATTTTAGACTTTAACTCATTCTAAAGTATTCTACCATATGTTATAACACTTTGATCTTGTTTATCTACTGTATGTTTGGCGAAACATATACAAACATGGTTTTTGCGACAGTAAAATCAAGCCAACCAACCAATTAAAAAACTCATCTAATATAATGCGTATCAAAGATTCAAAGTTTCGAATTTTAAACATTTCTTTTAATATGGCTGTTGTTAAAATTTTTTATTACCCAATTTTATAAATCTATAATCTTTTATAAATGAAAGTAAGAACTACATAGTACAAAATGGATTGGGGGGTGGCGGGAATTAAGTCAAAAAATGTTTTAATTGAAGGAATGATAGCTTAAACTCTATCACAATTTAGAAATTTGTGAATTCCACATATCTTTAGATGAGTTATTCTTAAGGCATCCAACTAAGTCAAAAACACTCGATATCAATCTAATTGGCTATTTTTTTGTTATTTCTTGTAGTTAAGACTCTACTCTTTCCAAAACAGTTTATCTTTTCTAGGATGGCCTGACTTATCATCCAGGGTTCACATATATTTCAGCTAAAATTTGTCTTTCACTTCAATTTTCTCAAAACTCTAATTTTCATTAAATTCCCCATTATTAACACGATATCTCAAAAACTAATGAAGGTATTCACATAAAAATTCAGCGTGTGTTTTAAATAATATGGGCAATGAAATGAACCAAAAGTTTAATTGTTGATGAAAAGCAATTAAACTTTTTGATTTATAGGATTTTTTCGAAAAATTAAACTGTAAATTCATGTAAAAAATGCATATATATGTATATTTTTACCTATAACTTCTTTGCATCTCAATATTTTTCTTAGATGTTGGTTCATGATCATTCATCGTTATGTTCTATAACTTGTGTACAAAGAAAAATAGGATTGCTGCATTGCAATCTTGGGTAGAGTGTTAACCGTTTTGGTTCAACTGCATTAAAATTTATTACAAATTTTCCTATTTCTCAAAATATATTATATTTTCAAATAATTTTGCTGTATGCATAGTATTTCGTATTATAATTGACAATACATTTAAAACATATTTTAAACCAGTTTTTAAAAAATTCAATTTTTCCAAATTTTTTCATCGAACGTAGTCGGATACCTTAAATGTCTTATAAAAACATCATAATCTTTTTAATTAATGCCTTAAGTAGTTAAATACAGTAAGTATTTTTAACTTTCAATTGACTTTTTTCGACGGAAGTTTTAAATTCAACCAATTATTACAATAACGGAGAGGTACAATTTGGAACACCTGATTTAAAAATATAGAAAAATAATTATGCTAACTGAACTATTATTAACTTTTTTATGATCATAGGATGAAAAAAAAAAATAATTCGTGTACATAAAAAATGAAATGATTAAACAGTACTATAGAAGTCTATCTAAAAGTGCAAAATAAAAATAAAATATAGGGTGTCATATAAAAATCTATAAAATGTAATTATTTAAAAGCTATCTATAATGAGATCATGAGCCGTCACTTTTCTAAAATTCAGGGACAGATACTTGTCTGTTCGAAGAAATAATTCAAATTCAAGGCCAGGTGTTTTAGAACTTCTTTTGAATACCGCAGGCCCTTATAATCATCAGTGCTGTTTTTCTAGTGATGACTAATATTTTGAGCAGCCTCAATATTGAAAACTTTTTTCTTTCTATCTATACAAGCAATCTTTTAGATGATTAGTTTTAGGTTTTTCAGTTTAAAATATTTAAAAATTACGCCGAGTCTACTGATAACCATATATTTGTATCTGCCGGATTTCCTTTTTAAACATAATTTCCTGCTGAAGAGCAGCTATCAAATCCAGGAAGTACTTTTTAAAGATGACAGTTTATGTGATTGATAGTTCTTGACGACGTTCTAAGTAATTTAAAATGAATCCCTTGGTAACAAATTAGCTTCCTTGAAAATATTAGATGTAAAAGGAACCGGAGATAAATGTCTATTCTTTATTTTTTCACATATTTTCTAGTAAAAGTGCATCCCAAAAACCTAGTTTCATGCCATTGGCGTACTGTAGTTACGATATATTAAACTTTAGTGTGAATTTAGTACAGCATCTATCAAATGTTGTTCTTAAAAAATTTCACAGTGAATCTTTAAGTACCCTTATTCACGGCAAATACTAAAGAAACATCGAATAAAAAGATTACAATGATTTTTCTTTTACTTTTCACTTGTTTTGATGTACTTGTCTACTAAAACATTACTTTAAAATAAGTGTTATTTATTGAACTTGTTTTATTGTTACAAGAGTTACATTTTCACCTTTTAAATTTCATTATTATTTTAATCTTTGAACATTTTTGAAATAAAAAATTCTTTCTCGGATGTAATTTGCATTTCTTAAGCCACTGATACTATAAATTATTGGATTTTTTCTATTTTATGACGACTATTTTAAATTGCATGACTGAATTGTACGTGACGTTTTCTTAACATAGTTTGTTTGGCGCAATATAGACATATTTGGTTCTTGCGCCATTAAATCACAAAATACCAATAACAACTATCGCATGCTGCTTGGCGAGTCCTATTTCGATTTATCCCTGGTATGGTTAATAGTATACATAAATAGAATTTGGACATTAGAGTATGCTTATAAGCGTCCTGGCTGAGAGGAAGGGTGTCTTCCCCGTGATCTGGGTGACCCGGGTTCGAGTCCTGGTTTGGTCATGGTTGTTCGTCTGTGTTCTATCTGTGAAGTGTGTGAATGCGTCCTCCTGTAAAAAGGGGTTGTAGAAACGAATGTGACACATGAAGTAATAAGTCTTTCTCTGGCCCTAGTTGCACTGATGGAAAAAAGGGATACTTATTCGGATTAAATCACCGATAGATAATTGTCAGTGGGCTTGAAAAGTGTAATAAGTAATAAAAAAAGACAATAACAGAAAACTACAATTGCAGAAAAAAAAGTCGCATACCAAATTTAATATGTTTAATCATCTACGTTTTTGTGTTATTCCATTTACATACTTCAGAAGTTACAGTTAAACAGACGTTGAATTGCTTATTGAGTTTGGCTTGGAATTTCATAGCTCTTCTCAACATAAATATTAAATCTGTCTAAAGAATTTCCGTCATCCAGCTCTCTTCATTTTGTAGTCATCGTATTAACTTATATCCAACATCCGAACATGCAAACTTCCACTAAACAAATTGTTTTAAATTTGATGGAAATCTACATATTTATTGTAAAGACCATGTAGCAAATTTCATCCATATAGTTCAAATCTTTTTTAGCTATCCTTGTTACAAAGACAGATTGACATAATGATGTAATAAGCAAATAGATATCAGACATGATAAACAGACATAATGACAAAATTTCACGTGAGGATGAAATATATCATCACGTGTAAATTGGCTGCATAAACTAGGTTTGTGGCATATACAGTTATCACATTTTCAAAGAAATCATTCACATTTTCACTAAATTTCTAAAGTATCCTTTTTAATATTCAGATCATTTTCTTCTTATTTTTTCAAATACAAAGTATAAAGAAATTGCTGTAATCATCAATAAAATTCGAAATTGGTGTTTTTATTATTCTCCACGCTTTAGACTTCTCTGAACGCATTTTGGAAACAGTTCATTTGTTTGCATGTATATTTAAAAAAAATAACTGATAAATTATTTGAGTTAGACTGAGAAAATTTTGTATATGGTCTTTTTGGATGCATAATTTTGATAATTCTATTCAATTTTGAACAATACCATCCGGAGGAAGTCTTTTTGCCTTTTTATTTGAATCTAGGTTAACATGAATCTAATCATGTTTATGATTCTACTTTTGGAATATGGACTCTTTTGTACCAGAGACTTTCTAGCTATCTACTTGGTTATATCATCTTCATCATAGTTAAGGCATTTGTGAAAATTATAAACTTCAATTAACAGTCAATTCCATTTCAGGTATGAAAACCGAACATGCCAAATGATGCCACCTTGCGTTCGTTCCTCCTGCCTTCAGAGGTACACTGCTGTACAGCTGCTGAGTACAGATCCCCAAACACCGGATCGAAGTCCAACAGTTGACACCTTTCTGCTTCCAGGAGGATGTTCTTGCTACATCGACTTCAATTAAGAATCATCATATGATACTCGACCAAATATCATCTTTTGCATCGTCTCTTGCTCATCATCAAAGATTATTCACATAGAATTTATGAATGTGGCATTTTTCTTTCAAGAAGAGGTTGCAGCAAGAGGTTGGAATTTCAACGTTTCCGTGAGAATGTTCCTATTACATTCCAGGCGATCAGTTTTCTTTCACTGCTTCTCTCTAACCAGAGTTCATGTAGAGAAAAAATGCACATTCCATAGAAGATGTAGATATTCTTTTGCATGGTCTCTTGCTTGTCATCAAAGAAAATTCACATAGAATTTATGAATTTGGCATTTTTTTTTCAAGAAGAGGTTGTAGCAAGAAAGAATTTCAACATTTCAGTGAGAGTTTTCCTATTGCATTTCAAGCGAATAGTTTTCTTTCATTGCTTCTCCCTAACATGATCATCAAGAGTTCGCACAGAGAAAAAATACACATTTTATAGAAGATATAGATATTCTCTTGGATCGTCTCTTGCTCATCATTAAAGATAATTCACATAGAATTTATGAACTTGGCCTTTTTTTTTTTTTTTTTTTTTTTTGAGAAGAGGTTTCAGCGAGAAGTTGGAATTACAATGTTTCGGTGAGAGTGTTCCTATTAAATTCCAGGTGAACAGTTTTCTTTCACTGCTTTTCCCTAACACGATCGACCAGAGTTCGTGTAGAGAAATAAATATACATTCTATAGAAGATATAGATATTCTTTTGCATGGTCTCTTGCTCATCATCAAAGATTATACACATAGAATTAACGAATGGGGCATTTTTTTT
>JAPMOQ010032560.1:197779-232865 GCA_026543055.1 Argiope trifasciata | reverse complement strand
TTGATTTGCTTATATTTGAGGGTGCCCCTTGATTCTCGCCAAGTTGTTATTTCAGTCAAACAAATTTCATTACGTTTTGGCCCCCATTCCTGTTTTCACGGTGTACCGCCTTAACAGGCATAGTGCAAAACCAAAATCGCCGATTTCACCAAAGGGGCACCCTCAAATATATATATTTACCTGAAAGTTTACTATTTCATAACTACACTTGGAATTTTATGAGAAATATATATATATATATATATATATATATATATATATATATATATATAAATATATACATAAGTGACAAAAGTCATAGGATGACTGTTAATATCGTGTCGGTCCTCCTTTTGCCCGGCGAAGTGCAACAACTCGACGTGTCAAGGAGTCCACAAGTCGTTGGAAGTCCTCTGCAGGAATATGCTGTCTGTATAGACGTCCATAATTGTGTAAGTGTGGATGGTGTAGGAGTTTGAGCACGAACGTACCTTTCGATGATGTCCCATAAGTGCTCGATGGGATTCATATCGGGCGATCATGCGCTGGAATTGTCCGGAATGTTCTTCAAACCAATCGCGAACAGTTCTGGCCCGGTGACATGGCGCATTGTCATCCATAAAAATCCCATCGTTGTGTGGGTACGTGAAGTCCATGAATGGCTGCAAGTGATCGGCAAGCAGCTGAACATAACCATTTCCAGTCAATGATCGGTTCAGTTGCACCAGAGGACCTAGTCCATGCCATGTAAAAACAGCTCACACCATTATGCAGCCACCACCAGCTTGAACAGTGCCTTGCTGACAGTTTGGGTCCATGGCTTCGTGGGGTCTGCGCCACACTCGAACTCTACCATCAGCTCGTAACAAATGAAATCGGGACTCATCTGACCACGCCACGGTTTTCCACTGGTCTAGGGACCAGTCGATATGCTCACTAGTCCAGGAGAGTTGCTGCAGGCGATGTCGTGCTGTCAGTAAAGGCACTCGAGTCTGTCTTCTGCTGTCATAGCCCAAGGAAGACAAATTTCGCCGCACAGTCCTATCTGACACGTCCCTCGTACGTCCCACATTGATTCCTGCAGTTATTTGACGAAGTGTTGCGTGTCTATTAACATTAACCATTCTACACAGACGTCGGCGGTCTCGGTCGTTAAGTGCAGGTGGTCGCCCATTGCGCTGTCCATGATGGGATGGGATGCCTGAAATTTCATACTCTCGGCACACTCTTGATACTGTGGATCTCGGAATGTTGAATTCACTAACGATATCCGCAATGGAATGACCCATGCGTCTAGCTCCAACTTACATTCCACGTTCAAAGTCTGTTAATTCTCGTCGTGCCGCCATAAATCACGAAAAACCTGTTCACATGAATAACTTGAACACAAATGAAAGCTCTGGAAAACGAACTGCGCATTTATACTTTTTCGCTGCGATACTACTGCTATCTGTATATTTGCATATTGCTATCCCATGACTTTTGTCACTTCAGTGTATATAATGGCAATTTTATTGGTTAATTTTTTGAGTTGACTATCCAAAGCAGACATCTAAGTTTGCTACAAACTTAGATGTCTGCTAGCAGTATATCCAAGCAGGCATCTAAGTTCGCATTTGGATATGCTGCAGAATAAGTGTGGGAGGAATTGTGAAACATAAAACAACATCGGTGTTTGGCGTTTAAATAATAATAATAATGTTTGAGGAAAACTTTAAAATAAAAATTTGTACCAAAATGACTGATAAAAGGGGTTGAAAATGTATTAGTTGCTTAAATCGATAGAAATAAATTTTTTTAAAGTACTAATTTGGAAAAACAAATGTCACAACTTATATCGGGTCGATCTTATTTTAGCCCACCTTTGGCGAATAATAAGAATTTTTTGGCGAAAGGTAAGAATTCTTTTTTCTTAACCTTTTAATTCAAATACTTTCGATTTGGCGAGATTTTGAAAAAGTCGACAGAGGTGGGCTGAAATAGGATTTTACCCTTATATCATTCTTCCTATTCTTATTCGGAGCACAAAATAAAAAATGTGTTATGAGATCAACTTAATAATTTAGACCAATAAATTGCTGATATGTATTTTTTCAAATCAAAGTACAATTCAACTGGACTATGATGATTTATCCTTTTCTTGGTGATAAATGCGTCAAGGTGTTAACAAGATGTCGAGGAAGAAAGCGCCAAATGTCCAAAAATGTAAATAGACATCAAGCAATTGATTACCAGGCATTTTCACTCAGTAAATTTCACAAACTTTATTCGGTACTTTTCCGCTATACAGGCGCAACTAAAATTCGCCAAAAAATCACCAAATAATTGTGTTTCTGGAAAAGTGAAAAATCGCCAAAAAATCACCAAATAATCCTTTCTCGAAAAAAGGGAAAAACCGCCAAAAAAATTCAAATTCCGTCAAATTTCAGGTAGTTACACTTGCTGACTTTATTCACGTTTTGTTCACATTGGTGGCATTTGTTTTGCCCTCAGCTTCATTTGGCGACTTGATTTGCGTTTGGCTCACATTGACATCTTTCATCCTTATAACGGAGAAGTACCTTTCATTTTTATTATTATTTAAAGAAAGTATTAGGTACTATTTAGAGTACTCTAATTAATAATTGTTTATATTAATTAATCTATTTTAAAATTCTATTTATATAATTTATATTGAGGTTTAAGATTTAAAATTGCGTCGACAAGTAAAAATAAAACATTCTTCAGCATCTACAGGAATTTTTATTTACTATATCATCGCGGTACAGCAAGCAAGTGAAAGTGATTCTAAAGAATAACTACGTTTTTTGAATAACACCGTTTGGTTCACAGTTAACACTGAGACAGTTAAAAGAAATAAAAAGTAAAAACATAACAACTGAATTATAAACTGTGGTAAACATTTTAAAAATTAACAATAATTAATTGCTATGAAATAAAATAAGTGCAACATTTTTAATTCATTCAATTAATAAATTTAATTGATTTTGCTGCTAAGTTAGACACTACTGAGAAAATCTGATCTCTTGCAATCAGTATTTCAGTACAGCCATCTGTTGGCCAAAATAGTAAATGTAGTGTCCTAACAAAAGTATATTGTCATGGGCAGAAAATTCGAATTTGAGATTTCCAGAAATCCCCATATTTTTTATCTCCCCGAGTTTGAAAAATAATTTTCCTGCCTATCTGTGACAAAGATAACTTAAAGATTTAAGCTAGACTGGTGAAATTCAGTATATGGTCCTTAGACGTAATTCATAGATTTTTATCAAATTCAGAGTAAATTCCATTCATAGGAAGTCTGCCTGGTTGTCTGAATATAAGTCGTCAAAATAGCTGCAAAACTAAGATAAAATTTGATGGTACAGATTCTTGAATAGAAACAGTGAGGGATGAAGCGACAACAGCTATTATCTCACAGGAACCAAAAAGTTACGGTCAGTGAATGTCAAAAAGCTTGAAGGGTTGAACAAAAATACTAAGATGTTGATTATTTGCAAGAGCTTGAGGCAAAAGGAAGGCAAAAGAGATGTACGGTTGTTCGAACTTGAGTTTTTTCCAGGGTGCTTTTCTGTAGGTTGTATATTTTTATCATTTTAGCAAGATGTGGAAATGTCGTTGTCTTCGTTACATATGATATCTGAGAGATTGAATCTGTGAAGAAGACTTGGAGTAATGATCATTTTACAAATCACCCGTGCAATAAGTTTATATTTAATTCTACTTCTAATCCAATTAGTGATTGTGCTTACGTCTGGAAAATTTCCGATCAAAGCTGGATATTTGCTCCCGTGATAGTTATTTGAGGCGATTTTGGTAGAGATCTTTCTCAGATTAGATATCGTATCGTCCAGGGAGATCCACTATATGCATGGCGTAAATTCCTGGCACAGATTTAACATCCAAAATATTGTCTCGAAGATTTAAACAGACACAGCTTCAGCTTTAAACTAACAAGCAAGTTTATTGAAGGAAAGTAACGACTTGCAACTTTACAAGGTCAAGAAGTTGCCCACGACTAGTGGGTATCAGCTATTATGCAAGAACAGAATATTCGAGAAACAATTGGCATAACAAAGAAAAGTCTAGAATGTTAGAGAACAGAAGTAAATAACTAAAGAAACAGTAACTAAGAAAACAAATTAAAAATCCAAGCTTTGTATACAACAGCAATGGTGAGCATCGAACCCTCATACTCTGGGTTTGAATAGCGTGCTTTGACCATTCGGCCTCTGGGCAAGTGATAAACTTTCTTTATGCGGCAGTATAGATAACTATTAAATTTAGAAACACATCCGTCAGTATTTTTTTTAAATTTTGGACTTTCAGGAATTCAACTCAGAAACGTTGTATCCTAAATATATGAAATTCGGAATGTGATTACAATTGAAGTTCTCTGACAAATTTAGGCTTCAGTTGGTTAGAAACAAGCATCTGAAAAACAAACTTCTCGGTTCCCCGTTTGCGACGGCTAAGGTTAATCACTAGGGATCACAATAGATTGAATAAAAATATTAAATTCACGCCAAATATCTATTAACTGTTGTTCGCCAATACTATGCAAAACATTCACGTCTTACCAGAAGTCTGTAATTTTATGTGGGGGAAGGGACATAATACCTTTATTAAAGAATCTACGTTAAAGTTTTGTGAAGACCACTCTCACTGATTTGCAAACATAATTCAGACAAAATACGATGTTAAATGCAATTTCTAATACTAAAAATTCTTTAACAATTCTTCACAATTTTAATAATCTATTTGAGAATGCTTAAGTATATATAAATTATTATGGTACTTTTCTATTATCCGGACGTGATTAGCCTATATTTGAGGGTGCCTCTTGGTTCTCACCAAGTTGTAATCGCCAATTGACGTCTTTGAATGGGCTGAAATTTCTTAATGTTTCGGCAGACATTGCTGTTTGAATAGTGTTCAGCACAAACAAGCATGGTGTCAAACAAAAATCGCCAATTTCGCCAAAGGGGCACCCTCAAACTCATATTTACCCCTACGCAATTGTGAACCTAACGGAAGCCAAGTCGCCAAGTGAAACATTGAAGAAGCTTTAAAGAAATTTGGCGGAAATCTACATTATTTGGCAATTTCTCGCTGCTCCCTGCTAACGAAAAAGTAGCATTATTTTTTATCCATTCGTTCTTGAAAACATTGGAATATTTTGGCTGCTTATTTAAAATTCTTTTTAAATTTTTTAGATATCTTAATTCACTTCAATGCATTTTTTTTTCAAGTTAAGCTTAAAAACAGTATAAGTTTCATTACCAAATTCGCCGCTAAACTTCCGTCAATAATCAAGTTTTGACTGTGATAAACCTAATGTCAAGTTTGGAGGGTCATCAATTCAAAACTTTTAAATTTGGCTTTTGTACTATAGATTTAAATCTGACTTATCTGTACTATTTAGAGACTCATTACTTTTATTAAATAATGTAATTTTTTTATCCATAATCTATTTAAATAATATGATGCATACTTTTTTTAGCTAAATCATTTTTACCTTCTCGTATACGTTATATAGAAAAAGTATAGTAATAGTCAAACAATTCAAAATCGAGGATTTGAAGAAACTCTGCATTTTAGACCTTTCTGAAAATATTTTTTTGTAAATGTCTGTCTGTTTGCCACAAAGATAGTTCAAAAACTCTTCAATATAAAGGGATAAAATTTGGATACAGTCTTTATACCATATAGGTAGATTTCTATCAAAATTTAAGCAAAATCCGTTTAGAAATAATCTGTTTGTCCGATACAAATGAGTCGGATATAATTTAACACGATTAACTATAAAATAAAGAGAATTAGATAAAATTTGAAACACAGAATTTAAATCTATAGTCTATACACCTTTCCAATTTTGAATCAAATCCAAAAAGATGGCTTGACATATCTGTCTGTCTGTTCTCAGAAGCATGTAAACTTGACAACCCAAAGACTTAATGGCTTAAATGAATCAAACTTTTTATGTGATTTTGTGATTGTAAGCATAAATTTTTATTTCATTCGTTTCGGTAACACGAGATTAAAATGCAAATTTGATTTTCGGATACCACTAAACGCATGCCATGGATTAATTGCCAAATAACTCGCCAAAGATGACACAATAGAAAAGAGGCTAAGTTCAAGTCATCTCTTAAGGCTTCGTAACTGTTGTCGCCAATGCTATGCAATTCGTTTTCTGGTAGGTTGGTTGGTTAGTTAGTTTTATCGGCACAAGAGCCAGAAAAGGTCATACATATTGTTAAACAGGAAAGCAAACTTTGTTTAAAAATTCAGAAAAGAAAATTGTATGATGTAAAATATGTAAAAGGTTCAATGATAAAACCATAGAAACAATGACAATTGGTTAGAAACGTTTTAGATAAGTTGATAAAAACCAATTACTTTTTTTAAAAAACATTTTTGTGCAAGTCTTTCTCCCAAATTGTAGGCATGTCCAGGGCAAGGAGTTAAAAAACTGTAAACGATATAAATTTAAATCGGGGGCATTCAATGAAAACATGACGAATCGTTAAAATCGCCTGGCATTTTGCGCATAACTGGGATAACACCGTTATTAGAGCATTTCCGAGAATGTTTTGAGGAGACCAATCCGGTAGGATTAGAACTAAGGGTGCGAAAGTAAAAAAGAGACTATGATATACAATTATTTGGTACCTTGCGAGGTAAACTTGGCACTTTGCTTGTAATTACAATGTCACCATTTTTTTGTCAACTATTTTTTGTGTTTTGCCCTTTTCTACTGTAGCTACGCTTTCGCACTTACCCGATTCAATATATTTTCAAATATTTACATAGATTTCTTCTAAAATTGAATCTTAAAAGATATTCGATTATGATTATGTTTTTTCTATATTTCCATTAATTTGCTTCGACGTGCATCGAAACCTTGCGCCTAGAAATCCTATTGCTGACGATCGGGCCACATTTGATCTTTCACTAAAATTTGGCTAAACTTTTGGTGAAAATGACTTTATATCAAACCTGCTCTAGAAAAAGTGATGAAACAGCAATTTTTACCTAATGTAAAAACAAAGGGTTTTCTACAGAAAGGAGGTAGGATAGGATATGGTAATTTTCTGTCACAAGATCCTTTTCTAGGATATGCTGCACCGAAAACACTGTTCATTTATTGAGTTTTCCTATTTTACCATACAATTCGTTGGAGCAAAACTTGTAGAACAGTAAGTAAAAGTATAAGTGAATTTAAATTTCCCTAAAAATTCAGATTTTCTTTAAAAACGGGAATAAATTTGTGTGAGGTTTTCTTCCTAGAAGGAAAGGCAAGTAAAAATCAGAGGAGTTAAAAAAGTTCACACGGTCTCTATAAAAATGAGAACATTCAATTAAAACATGGCATATAATCAGTGGAACATTGCATGAGCCGCAAACAGGCGGAGATTCTTCAAACAATGTCTGTGTGTCATACGTAAATGGTCGATGCGCAGTCAAGTCAGAATTACAGAAAGGAGGTAGCTTCAATTATTCCAGTTTTTCAGAAAACCAACCGTAACACCAGAAGTTATCTCATATTGCAACAAACTAATGAGACAACCAGCCCCATCGCTTGAGTTAATGCGAGAACTAACGATTAGAGCTACATCTTTCTGGCAGCAAACGAACAAGTTTTAATTTTACAACACGACAGTACTTGTAACTCCAAATTCTTCTGAGGCCATGGTAGCCTGGTTGGTAGAGCGTCAGTTTCGTAACCGAAAGGTAGCGTGCTCTGTCCTCGTCTCTTCCAAAGACTGCCGTGTTGGCTAATGGCAGTTGGGGCACGTTAAATAGATCCTGACTGCAAAGTCCTCCAAGTTCCCATACCTCTGAGGGTACTGAATCGAGGATGAGTCTGTCTCTGATTTGGGTCTCTCTTTCTAAATTCTGACTTGCGGATGGATGAATGAGTTCCACCACCCCTTAAAAAGGGGTTGTGTCGTGTGTTTTGGAGAAAAGTCGTACTTTCGTCTTAACGGTGCTCGTTCACAACGAATGACGCACACTTCTGCCTTCATTCGAAAGAGCTACTCTCATTCGAGCTACGTATGACCAAGTGGCATTAAATCGACCCGACAGACCTCTGTATTGCAACAAACTAATGAAACAAACAGTCCCATCGCTTGAATTAAAGCTAGAACTAACGATTAGAGCTGCATCATTCTGGAAACAAATGAACAAGTTTTTATTTTACAACATGATAGTAAACAACACGTAACATGTTGTTTTTATTTTACAACATGTAACTCCAAATTCCCCAAATTGGAGCTAAATTATTTTTGCAGCAAACCATCCAATTCAATCATGGAAGAGACGATGAGTATCAAAACAATCTGATACACTAATAATTAAAAAAATAATCCTCATGTAAAAAAAAGTTTAAAAAATATGTTTCCATTGTAACAACTGAAGTATCTTAAGTAATAATAATAAAAGATTTACTCCACTACGCGATCCCGCATGTAAAGACAATGCACAATTTCTCATATCTCTGTTTAGTTCAACGGACAGAGTCTAGTGGTTAACAAAATCTAAACAATTCATATTGTTTTGTCTAGTTTTAAAAAATGGGAGTAAAGAAAAAATATGCCGATTTGACAGAGAAACAACGGATCTGGGAACTAAGCCAAAGATGAATACCTTCGCTATTACACTAACCGCTTAACAAAATAGTCGCATTCATCACACAACAATTCCCTTTGCTGTCTAATTCGTTTCCTGAGAATGATTCTTGTACAAACCAGTAAAAAAAATGTCTGAGGACGGTTGATTTAAAGCTTAATCACTGATTGTCCTTGAGGTTGCCTTTAAGTCTAGAAGGAAGTAATTCGTGCTTTAAATTTCAGGATTCAAAAAAGATTGAAATGATTTGATGAAATCATAACTTTCAGAAGCGAAATCATAATGTCAGAATAATGGACTCACTTTAATCTTTGATTTATGTCAGATCATGAACCCACGTTAAATTAAATGTGTTTCGTGAACATTTTATATGTTTCCCCAGGTTGAAATCGTGCTGAAAACTAATGAAAATTATTGCATTTAAAGAATATCTAAGTTATATCAATACTCAAAAGATGGAAATTCCATATTGAAATATATTTCCATCATGACATCACCATAATGATGATATTACATCAGTTACTTAATTTGCATACAAAATAAGTAGCTTATTTAAGATATCTGTCAAGGTCTGAATGCTTATTTTAAAAACACATATATATGTATGAATTTTAATCAATTCCTACTTATTTATATTATTTATATATATCTTACATTTTTTTTTTGATCTGTTGTTTTGTCAGATCTTGGCGACAAACTGGAAGATCATTAAGAGATTTGGCAGCCAAATAGAAATTATTGGAAAAATTTAATTAATTAGTTAATACTTGAAAAAAACTATATTGATAAAAAGTGCGATCCATTACAAGTTTTTAAAAATGTATTTGAACTGGAGTGGATAAATAAAATTTACGATTTTATTGCGAATTTATGATAAATTTACGATTGAAAATTTGAACAGGGTATATATATACATACAGGGTGAGAAATTTTGAATACAGACCCTTATTGTGAACAAGATATATGCATATATACATACCCGTATTGCAAACAAAATGTATGCATATATACAGGAAGAGTGTGAATTAATGGTAAGAAATAAAAAAATAATATAAATGTTGTTCTAAAAGTGCGTAATTTAATAAGTTCTACAAAGAAATTCCAATACTCTAAATACCACTTTAAATCTTGGAGAAATTTCTGAATATTTTTAACATTACAATAGGTCCTTTTACAAACACTTTGGAGAAAAATAATTGATCTGGATGACATATCCTTTAAAATGCATGACTAATGAATTGTTTAAAAACAGAACTAAACATTTTGAAATATCTCAAAATATTTACAAATAATGCAAGTTTCAAAGTGAAATCCTGGATATTTTTGAAATTTTGGCCATTCCTATAATTTTAAAAGATGCATACCTTTATCATGAGTAACCACTATAGAAATTGTGGTTCATTTTTACTGTTCTAAAAGTTGTGAATATAATAAACTTCAAGCATATATTTAACAAAAGAATTTCGGTTGTTTCGGTGTTTTTTTTTAAATCGCTGTTTTGAGTTTAAAAAATTAAATGTAGAGAGTATTTTTTTCTTCAAGACTTCTCAGTTTTCTAAATTAATTCTTCTTTTTCTTCTTCTTAACTCTTTTCTTTTAAATGATCAATCACTGGGAAAGGGGGCTTCCTTCTTTATTTTCTTTATTCTAAACAGGCATATTGTGACTTGCCGCATTCGGTGAACTTGCATATTTAAAATAATGATCAAAACTAAGGAATCAATCTGACAAAAAATCTCATTATGCTTTGTGTGCTAGAAAGTCATTCAAAAACATTTTTCTGGGTTATCCAATTCTGAAATATATTTAAAACACGAAAATATAATTTACCTGAGTTGTCGAACATTTTTGTATCCAAACTGAATGTGTTTTTTTAAAATTAACTTGGTGCAAAACATTAAATTTCAAATGTTACTTATTATCTGAATATAAACCAGTTAATTTATATCTATACTTGTAATAAAGCTCAATGTGTGTGTGTGTGCGATTTTTTTTTATATTTTTAAATAGAATTTTAATTAACTAAAAACTAAGCAAATTTCAAAGCCTTTCAACAATAACTTCCGAAAATATTATCGCGTAAAAATGATTTTTACATCCAATTAAAGATAAAAAAATTATCTTTTAAATGACACCAATGTTTTTAACTGAAAATTAAATTTATATTTTAATGAGTTTTTAAATAAATATTTAACCATATTTTTCAACAATTTCGTTTCCATAAATTTATTTAATCTGCACAACCACGATTTGCGTGCATGGAAAAAAATTAGCTTTAATGAACGTATTGCCATCACTTTAATAAAAGCTCAAATTCAAATATAATTTAACTGTTACTGAGAATTAAATCTTAGAAAGTGTAATTTTCAACACGCGTATATGAAATGAAATGAATATAAATTACAATGCTTTTTGAAAAGTAAATGCAAGATAATGTTTTCCATGAATTTTTTCAATACCAATGTTACTAATTTAATGAAACAACTTTATTTAAGGCAAATATGGTTTAATATCTACAAGATATTTACTCCAATTGGAAATCAACTACTAATAAGTAAAACTTTAGTAATAGTCACAAGTAAGAATAAAAGAAATAATTATATTCTACCTAAATTGAATTAATAAATGTTGATGAATTGCAAATTTTGAATTTTTATATATATCCCGTGCCCTGTGAGTCATATTTAACATTCTTGAGACACTAATTTCTTAAATTAAAAAATAATTCACTCCAATCAATTAAATCAATCATTAATGATGACGAATTAATGAAATTTCAACATCACTATTTCATAAAAAACGGACATTTTTTGATCACTTCATTGACTGTTTCAAATAATCCAATCATCTCCCAGAATTTCTCAAGAATCATCTCTCAGAAGCCAATCTTCTCTTTTGTTATTGGTCTAGATTATGAAAATGTTGATTGTTTTAATATTGCAATGTTCAAAATACAATCATTATAAAAATTTATAAAAATGAGCGAGTTTAGATCATTTTATCAACCGTCTCAAAGAAGCCAATAATCTACCAGTTTCTCAAGAGTGATTGGCCTAGATTATGAAAATGTTGATTGTTTTAATATTGTAATATTCAAAACTTAATAAATAGACCAGATTTGATAGCAAATTTGATAGAAACGTTTATTTATTTTTTTAAAAGTTGTAGAATCAAGAATATTTTGCAGAATATGAATTTTTAAGACCAAAGGGCTGTTTAAAATTTAAACTTTAATTTACTTTTAAAAATAAAGCTGAAATAGAACTGAATTTGAGATGTTTTAAAATTATGAAAATTATTTTGTAGTGCACATTAGACTTCAATGCCAAACGACTCTGCTTTCAGTTCTTATATGCTTCGATAATGTAATGCTTCGATTCAGGTTAAAAAAATGTCTTCAGATTAATTGCAGTTTTATAGTTTCCACTTTAATTTAAAATTAAATTTCACGGGCGCTGATAGAAAATTAGAAAAATGCTTAGTACAATGAATTATATGACTATCAAAATTTGAAGTCTTAAAATATTTTGCTGAAAAATCCATTAAGAGACTAAGTTTCATAAAGTATTAATTGAGCATTTTAGTGGAGATTGATATTGGTAAACCGAATGGTCGCCAAAGGCGGCAAGTAATATAATAAAGCGTAATGTGAACAATTTGTATTTAAATTTGCTTTTTGTTGTTAATTTTTAATGCTCTAATTTTTTTTCTAGTTTAAATCTGTATTTGGTTTAGTTTAAATGTTGCTTACAGATGGATTTTGAGAACAATTTTACAGTAAAAATGAGAAACTGGGAAACTAAAGAAATTTAGGGAACTCTGTCATGTAGCATCAGATTTTCAATTGCTTATTGTAAAACACAGAAAAAACTCGTCTGTAATAAGATAATACCTGACTTATTTTATAGTAATATTTGTTTCACAAATCTGGTACTTGGATTTTTTTTAAGGTATACGCACACATTCGAAGATTTTTTTAAATTTTCATTTTTTAAAATCCAATTTTTTCACAGTATGTCATTAATATATGTTTAAACTCATTTCAGAGAGAAAAACATATTACACTAATAATTAATTAATTAATGATTATTTAATGAACTAATTAGTATATTTTTTAACATGATGTCTTAAATTCTGATTTGTAGAGGTACACAATTCTAGTTGGAAATGATGCGTAATATTTGTCTGCATGTTGTTTTCCTCAATCAAGTTGTAAAAAATGTATAGTTTTTTTTTAACATTTTTTTCATCGACGATGAATAAAAAAACCGAGATTTTTTGTAATTTTGACATTTAAATAGCTATTAAAAATTTATTCATATAAATACATCTTGGATTGAGGCAGAAACCATCCACTGCTTCATACAGATTATTTTGATCTATAAATAATTGTATTTGATTGATTTCTTGTTGAGTAATGATTGTTTGAATAAAGAAAAATAGTAGGAAAATATCATTCTTCATAAAATGAATTTTAGGAAAACCGAAACTAGAGTTTTTTGTGAAAGTACCCCAAGTAAAATCCTTATAACTCGAGTTATATTCCGAATATTGGCAACATCTTAGGATCGTCTGAGAGCTAAAGGATCAGAGAACATTTTGCATTTATAAGAGAATATTCGTTATTTTAATCGATTTTTTGAAGCTATCCTTAAAGGGAACAGAAAATAAATGTTTCAGGTTGATGACAGTTTTCAAACTTTCCTGCAACCGAATTTGAAGAAAACTTTCGAGTTCAATTTGTTCTTTAAGTCACAGCAGCTGAATGATGAACTCAAGCATGAAATCGAAAATTTTAGTCATAATAATGATTTACATAATAAATATAATGTGGACTTGATCCAACATTGTTTGCTTACTTTGTCCACTGCGACTTTTTGTCATTTTTATACTGTAGAATGTGCTATGATTCTAATATTAAACTGGCGGGGCACATTTTATACACAAATATGGCTTTTATTAAAATTAAAATAAATTTTGTAATATCTAAAAAATGTCTTTTTTTATTTCATGCAAATTTCTTATTCACATAGTCAGAAAAGTAGCAGCTCACCAGTTCCAGAATGAAAATCAGGGTTTTCTGTTGAAACTAAATCAGGGATTAGAGTAAACTAGAAAAATATGCAAAAATTTAATAAATATACCGCTTAATTAAAAAAAATTATTATTATTAATTTTTGTTGAGCTATGATTATTCGAATGAAATGCCATAAGGGAAAAATATCTTTCTTCATAAAATGAGTATTAAAAAAAAATGAAACTAGAGTTTTTAGTGAAAGTACCTCAAGAAAAATCCTTGTTACTCGAGAAATATTCCGAATATTGACAACATCCTGGAATCGTTTGAAAGCTAAAGAATCAGAGAACTGTTTGTAGCAAGGAAAAAAAATTCGATATTTTGAAGGATTTCCAAAGATCCAAGCTTGTGCGTACACTTTAAATAAACAACTGAGGTAAAAAAAAATAGCTGCTTACATAGTGATATATACTTTCATAAACTCAGGTTGTCGAAACCATGATAGAGTTATATATCAAATATATGTTTTCATTAATAAATACATAATTTTTATATTAATTAAAATTCTATTTTTATCAAATATATGTTTTCATTAATAAATACATAATTTTTATATTAATTAAAATTCTATTTTTATATAAATCAATTCTTTAATCCTTATAACTCAATAAATATTTCGTTTGAAAGCTAAAGGATCAGAGAACATTTTAAAGTTATAAAAAATGTTCGATATTATAAAGTTTTAGGTGTGAATGTACACCTTAAACAAAATATTTTTGGATAAACTTGATACCTGAGTTGTTTTAAAACGATATTTTGATGCGTCGACAACTGATATCGATACGGAAGGGCAGAGCCTCTGCGCATGCCCCGTCTCCGATCGATAGTAAACAATGGTCGTCGGGATGAACACCCTACCCATTCCGATCTTCCAGGATGCTTGAAAATCTCTCGCCCTCCCCAGAAAACTTCAGGAGCTGATGCACGACTTGCTTAAATAGACAAAAAAATTCACACCTTGACATGGAATCTGCAACCTTAACGCTCATGCTTGCAAGTAAGTATCCCTTTGGTGCATGCACTTGTATGTTGCATTCCGCAAAGCGCATCATCATTATTTGTTGTATTTTTTTGTGGCCAAGATAACTTGTACTATGAAAGAAAAAATATTAAATTTAAGAGTTCGAAATGACACATTTAAAAAATGATTTTGACTCGTGCAATCAGTTTGTATCATAAAAATAAATAGGAATCTCACCTTTTGCGAAAATTTGCAATGGGGGGTAACTATTGAATGCAGTTGCATTTTTTGTGACAAAAATAACTTATAAGGAATAACATTAAATTTAAGATGTTGAAATGATCCATTAAAAAATATATTGATTTTGACTAGTGCAATCAGTTTATATTATAAAAATAAATACGAATCTCACTTTTTGCGAAAATTTATAATGTGAACTATTGAATGCAGTTGTCTATTTTGTGACAAAGATAGTTTATACATTGGAAGGAATAACATTAAATTTAAGAGTTCGAAATGATTCATTTAAAAAAAAAGATTTTTACACGTGCAATCAGTTTGTGTCATAAAAATAAATACGAATCTCACCTTTTGCGAAAATTTACAGTGTGAACTATTGAACGCAGTTGCATTTTTTGTGACAAAGATAACTTATACATTGGAAGGAAAAATATTAAATTTAAGAGATTGAAATTATTTCTTTAAAAAATGATTTTGACTCGTGCAATCAGTTTATATCATAAAAATAGATACGAATCTCACCTTTATGAAAATTTACAGTGTGAACTATTGAATGCAGTTGCAGTTTTTGGGACAAAGATGACTTATACATTGGAAGGAATAAAATTAAATTTAAGAATTCTAAATGATTCATTTAAAAAAATGATTTCGATTCGTGTGATCAGTTTATATTATAAAAATAAATACGAATCTCACCTTTTGCAAAAATTTATAGTGGGAACTATTGAATGCAGTTGCATTTTTTCTGATAAAGATAACCTATACATTGGAAAGGAAAATATTAAATTTAAGAGTTCTAAATGATTCATTTAAAAAAAAGGATTTTGACTCGTGTAATCAGTTTATATCATAAAAGCAAATACGAATCTCACCTTTTGCAAAAATTTACAGTAACTAACTATTGAATGCGTATAAACACATATTTTTTTTAGGTTCATTTTTATGAAGTATATTTTTTATTTGTTTCAAATAAAATCTAGGTAAAGTAGTTAAATATTTGTGCAAATAAAATTCTGGCAAGGAATCCAAATTCTTAATTTTGTTCCTAGAAATGAGCAAAAATTCTAAAAGTCTTGATGATTCCCTTTTGGAGAAATAAGAAACGATGTTTGTTTGTTTTTATAATTAAAAAAAAATTTATATAAAAAAGAACATTGAATTTTGTCCTCAGCAAAGGAACATTCTTCAGTGAATGAGTCGGAAATAGGGGGGGGGGGAGGATGTTTTTGAAAATTTGTTTTGTGAAAATTATTTTCTATATGTTTGGAACAAAAAACTACATTTAAAAATAAAAATTTAGGAAAAAAAATTGCATGAAACTTAATTTTAGTAGCTTTATTTTAGAGTTCTTTACTTAGTACTTTTTTAAGATTTAAAAAAAAAAACTGTCAAACATACAATTCCATGAAGCAATTATTTCAATAAAATGCGCGCTCCGGAAAAATTCAAAATACACAGATGGAAAAAAAATCCCAACACTAGGAAGGAGCTGTGCTAGATAAACGAAATTTGGTAGGCTTGTTTATACATCTGAAAGATGACGTCGATTCAACTTTCGAGCTACGCGCGTAAGTGTGCGACTAGTAGCAACACTATGAACATGCAAATGAGGTTTGCTTTAAATAAGCGCTGTAAGGTTCGTGATCGCTATTTACAGTTGAGATTTGACGTAGTGGGTTCATGTTAGTCAAGGATGCCTCTGAGAAGACGAAGAAGCCATTATCAACAGCTCACTGAGTTTGAACGAGGTCGTGTTGTAGGGCTACGACACGGTGGGTTTTCTTTCCGCGATATTGCTAAAAGACTTGGCAGGAATGTATCCACTGTGCATGAGTATAGGCGGCAGTGGTCAAGGGAAGGTACTGCCTCAAGAAGACCAGGTTCCGGGCGGACACGTGGTACTACTGAGAGGGAAGACCGTCGTGTTCGGCGTATGGCTGTGGCTAATCGTTCTGCGTCTGCAGCTGAAATTCGAGCTGCAGTTGGCACCACAGTGACACAACGAACTGTTACAAATCGGTTACTTCAAAGACAGCTCCGAGCCAGACGCCCTGTACAGTGCATTGCACTGACTCCAAACCACTGCCGTTTGTGACGTGAGTGATGTCAAGCTAGAGCTCATTGGAGGACGGAGTGGAGATCTGTTGTGTTTTCTGATGAAAGCCGTTTCTGCCTTGGTCGCAGTGATAGCCGTTTGTTGGTTAGAAGGAGGCCAGGTGAACGCCTGCTAGTGACCTGTCTGCGGCCTAGACACACAGGGCCTACTCCTGGAGTTACGGTTTGGGGATCGATTTCGTATGACAGCAGGAGTACTCTCGTGGTTATCCCAAGTACCCTGATTGCAAATTTGTACGTCAATCTAGTGATACAACCTGTTGTGCTGTCATTCATGAACAGCATTCAAGGGGGTGTTTTCCAACAGGATAACGCTCGCCCTCATACCGTTGTTGTAACACAACATGCACTACAGAGTGTCGACATGTTGCCTTGGCCTGCTAGATCACCAGACTTTTCTCCAATCGAACACGTATGGGACATCATTGGACGACAACTCCAGCGTCATCCACAACCAGCATTAACCGTCCCTGCATTGACCGCCCGAGTGCAACAGGTATTGAACTCCATCCCACAAACTGATATCTGACACCTGTACATCACAATGCATGCACGTTTGCATGCTTGCATTCAAAATTCTGGCGGTTACACCGGTTACTAATGTACCAACATTTCACATTTGAAATGGCTCTTCTCGCCAATGGCTCTACCTGTGATCTTGAAACTTTAATCAATTAAATATGTTACCTAGACAAATGTATTCTTGAAATTTCATTACTGTACAACAATTAATTCCTGGTGTTGGGTTTTTTTTCCATCAGTGTAAAAAAGACATATAAAGGTAATAAAATTTCATTTCATAAAGCAATCAGTTTCTTTGTGTTTTGAGGGGGGAAAATTGCATTATTTTTTTTTTTTTTGAAAAAGGACTGAAATTGCTTTTATTATTTCTTAGTTGTGTATTGAACATAAAAATTCAGAAATAAATTATCATGTTCTGAATTAATAATGGCTAAATATCTACGACTTTTTTATGATAACCATTACAGAATCAAATACTTAAATCATTCCGAATCAGTATACGGATTTCTGATATAGAAAATTTATAGAAAACTAAGAAAATGACATTAAAAAGTAATGAACCAAAAAACATGTATTTAAAAATATCCATTTAATCATTTAAAATTAATCCCGTTTCTTGAGAGAAGCTTTTCATAATGCTATTGAGTAAATCACATGAAATAAAATCGCTAACATTTCAACTGGAATAACTTTGCCAGATGGTGCAATTTTGTCTGTTTTTGAAAAAACATTATAGGGAACCATAATAATTAATAATTTAGCGATGTTTTAAGTTACTAGGAATACAAACAAGAAAGGTTTCAAAGGTACCATCGCACAGAAATGGTATTTAACCACAGCCTTTTTATACCATTTACTAATTTTAAGCAGCACTTTTGTTTTCAAATGTTGTTTCAATATGCGTTTCTGCTAAGCAACTTGAATGATTCTAATATTGCATTCATTAAGCAAAAAAGCTTATTTAAGGTATCCGACTACGGTAAAAACTCTGCTTATCAATAACATTGGAGAATTTTTTTTTTATTTTTTTATTTCTTGCAGTTCAGACTTTTCCCTTTCCAAAGCAGTTTACCTTTTCTATTAAAAGGAAGGCCTGACCTATCCTCCAGGGTAACATAATTTTTTCAGCTAAAATGTGTCTAACTTTAATTCTCTCAAAAGTTTAATGTTCATCGAAATTCTCCACCGTTAACATGTTTTCTTAAAAACTAATAGAAACACTTTTTCATTTATAGGTGTTTTTAGAATAATTAAGTTTTAAATTTATGGAAAAAAAATACATATATATGTCTATTTTTAGATATAACTTCTTTGAATCTCAAACTATTTCTGAGATTTTGGTTCATTTCATTCATAATTGTATTCTGTTTTTTTGAGTACAAAGGAAAATAAGATTGTTGCATCACAATTTTTTGTAGAATGTCAACCGTTTTGTTTCCATTTCATTAAAATATACAACAATTTTTCCTATTTCCCAAAATATATTATATTTTTAAATAATTTTGTTGTATTTCTAGTATTTTGTCTCATGACAATACATCTAAATACAGTAGTTTTAAATAATTTTTAAAACTTAAATTTTTCAAAATTTTTTCTTTGAACGTAGTCGGATACCTTAATTTAACATATAATTCTATTTTAAAATCGGAATTTTGTTCAGAATCAGATTTTAAATTCCATGTTACAGTTCAATTCAACAGTATCCCAATCAGCACATCATATTGTACAATTTTATACATTACTGTTCAATATTAAGTTATATGCAATATACAGTGAAACCTCGTTACAACAATATTTTAGGGACCAAATAAATATATTGTTGTAGAGAGGCATATTGTTATATCGAGGGCCCACATATTTTGAGCATTTAATAATAGTTTTTTTATTATTATTGGTTTAAGGTGCATAACATACTACTTTTAAGTCTATATTTAGAAGAAATTAATTTGTAAAATACTAATAATAGTGGTTTAAATACTAAACAAATAAATAAATAAGATAAACTCAGAAAATAAGCACAGAAATATTCACATACCTGAAAACACTTTTTATTGAAAATAATCCAGTATTTTTGTTTGTTTATTCATTTTTTTAACTGTTAAGTTCACCAATACTGTATGCATTGAATCTAGTGCACGAAAATGTTCTTCATTTGTCGACGGAAGGATTGAAAAAAATGTCAGCAGGGAATTCACAGATTGAAGAGCTTTCTGGGATGACAATAAGGACTGCGATGGACCTGTATTATCATCATCGTCAATATCATCATCATCTTCATAATAAGTTGTCGATTATGAAGCTTGCTTGATCGGTTTTTGAGGGTAGAAACGGAAAATTGCTGGCGACATTTCACCGTGTGATAAGGCCTTTAGGGAACAATATCGCGTGAAAGAAAGAAAAGTTTAAACCAAATGTTTCGCGTAGAACTCAAAATCGTTAAAGACTATAAAACAACCTTTGAACTCTTCAGTACGTCACTTAACAACACTCCGCTTCCATCTCCCCCTGTTCCTCTAACAAAGGGCACTTGTTCTTTGACAAGGTGACCAGACATGTCCAGATGTCCTTAAACCTTATCAGAATTCCAAAGCTTACTGGGAAATGAGACTAGGCATACATTTACACTTCACCCCCCCCACCCACTCCAATTCCCAAAAGGTTGGTCTTCATCTGTTTTGAAATCTGAACAATAGCTATTTATTCAGGGATAAGTTGAATATCCACAATGAGTCTTAATAGACGGAAAAAATAACAAAAGAAAACGAAAAAAAAAAAACATTTGAAAATCAAAATATTATTATAAAGGGAGAAAATAATACTGAAATTTAGATTGAAAAAATCGTTTTACAGACGTTTATTGTTCTAGAGAATATCGTAATATTGAGGGGAGATTAACATTAGTTTATATGCAAAATCACCGGGACCACAAAACATTATTGTAGTAGAGGGAGTTATTGTTGTATCGGGTATCGTTGTAGCGAGAGTTTACTGTAATACAATATTTTGAATATTGTTTAGTATCAAACAATACTTAACATGCGTTCTACAAGGGATAACTTCGCAAAGTTATACCCAAAATTTGGAAAAAAATGTAGCGAATTTGCCAATACATAATTTTGGCTTTTCTCAAATTCTTTTAAACATTTTTCAAATCTTTAATTTTTCGTATTCGCTTCATTATATTTCAAAGGTCAAGACGCATATGGATCAGGTTAAGAAAGCCGCAGGCATCAAAATTAAAATGACAGTAGCTGGTACACGGCGCGTTGCTGCCGCAGAAGAAATAATCTTTGAAATATCGTTTGGAATTTGAAATAGTTATCTTGTTTAATTAAGAATGATAGGAAGAATGTTTTTTATTTTGTCGACCGCGAATACATTCGTTGAAATTGAAGGACAAATAAAGGAGAAGCATAAATAGAATTTATTATATTTTTGTTATTCTATTCTTCCAACAAATATTCATTTTTATGCATTAGATTTGTGCATTCTTTTAGAATTGTAAAGCCTGGTGTTCTTTCAGAATGGTATTTAAAGAAACTATTTATAGTATCTCGTGGTTCGTTCAGTATTCGTTCAGAATTTTCAAGTTCTATGTTAAAAAATGTGATTAAAATATTTTCTTTTAAAATAGATTAAACATAGAAAATGTACTTATACTATAAAATCTATAGTATCGTTGAAAATATAATTTTTTGAAAAGGAAGATGGTGCAAAGTTTTTTGCACTGTAATATTTAAGAATCATAGGAAGAATGATTTTTATTTTCTTGTCGGTAATGAATAAATTCATTGAAATTGAACGCTGCAAAAAACGCTAAAATTTTATTAAACGTTTAGTTAAAACTAGCCGCCTTTGGCGACCAGCTGGTTCGCCATGAGTAATGCGTTCTAAAATTTTCAATTAAATCACATATTCATTAGCCTTGAAGTAATTCCGGGCATTGATTGGCCTGAAATTTATATATTCTTTAAGATGGTGGACGGAAAGTTCTAAAAGAACCCGTTTTCTTGATAATATTCTTTAATTTTATAAATCAGTCAGTTTTAATTATCGGTTATGCTTCCAAAATATTAAAAATGTATTTTTTGGTGATGTTGCCAAAATATTAAATATGTTTTTTGAAAGAAAGCGAAAAAAAAATTATTGAATTAATGATACAGATACTGCTAACGATTATAGAAATATGCCATTAGGTCGGGAGTTCAATGCATATCCTGTCTAAATTCAATCAGGTTTACCGTAAATAAAGAAGAGTTATTGAATTAATCATTTAGATATTGCAAACGATTATAAAATCCTTTGCTTGCATTTTTTTTTAGAAAGTATCACTTTTTATATTTGTTATTTTATCCAGTCCCGTGCTGAAAGTATCATTTCTTTAGACATGATTTACGATGATATTTTTTATTATTATTATTTGAACTTCCGTCATTGTTTTCTTTTCTTTTATCCGGTCAAGTGATCAAAAAAACATGGTTAAAATATTCCTTTAAAAATTCGTTAAAAATAGAGGCTTAAGTTATACATTAAAACACTGATACCATTAGAAATCTAATTTTTTAATCTTTAAATTGATGTAAAAATCATGTTTGTGCGATAATATTTTCGGAAGTTATAGCGGAAAAACGTCGAAATTTCGCTTAAATTTTAATTAATACAAATTCTAATTAAAAATTCGAAAAAAGGGCTCCGAGGTGCATATTCCCGACCTCCAAGGAATACATATACCAAATTTGGTAGCTGTAGGTCCAACGGTTTGGCCTGTAGAGCGCCAACACACACACACATTGAGCTTTATTATAAGTATAGATTTCAAATAATAGGGATTGGTTCTCCTAAGAGTTTCTTGCACACTCTCTAATAAAACCATTACCTCAGAGAAAGACTTGCATTGCATTTAAGCAAAATAGCTACGAAATATTATCTAGCTTGAATTTAGCCTCTTTCCTGAATCTGCTGTGTCTCCTTGGCGAGTTATTTGGTGATTAATAGATGCGGTAAATAGATCCGAAAATAATTTTGTACTTTAGATTATTGTATTATGTCTATAACCTTCTCGTAACTGCAAGTAATAAGCATTCAAAGTTTCATGGCAGTCGGATGAGCTGTACGGCAGCGCATAAGAGACATACAGACAAACATTCATTTTTATTTGTATAGATTACTTAGAAATTGCTGTCTTGGTTACGTTTAATAAGAAATGAACCAAAAGAGAAGCATTTGAAAGTTTTAATACTCTTGGAAGAAATAGGGAGAATAAAAGACTTCTCAATTTGAAAATTTCAAAACACTAAACTTTATTGAGCTGTGATCCGAAAAATGAGTTCCTAGAACAAATTCTTACTAACACAAACATGGACCTATATAAGTTTTCCTTGAAAGATTTATTTCTCATTTTATAGGGGTTCTCTTGTTCATTCCATATTCTACAACCAGAAAACCCACTCCCTTCCAAGAACTTCTACAATAAATCAACTGGGTTAGGGTGCAGAAGTTGGCTAGTAATTGAAAGAACGATCGAACGACTGGTCATTATAGCGCAAATGAATCTTTTTTTTTTTTTCGAGATACATTGTCATGGTAAATGTCGAAGATCAACATAACTCAAGATATTGATTACAGGGTTCTTCAAAACTAAATTGCGGAATAACTGGAATGAGTAAAAAAAAATATTGGAAGAAAACAATGTCAAGAATTTTGTTAATAAGACCATTTAATTATACGGAGAAGTAGAGTAGTATCATAAATTCATAAGAATGACAATACTAAAACCATTTAGTTTCAAAGGCACATGGGGCCTCGGTGACCTGGTGGTAAGGTCTCGGCTTCGGAACCGGAGGGCTGACATTTCGAGACTCGCTTCCTCCGGAGAACTGTCGTGTGATTGGTCTCTTTCAGGTTAAATCCATAGGGGCCAAACATCCTCCCGCTGGTGTGGTGTGGAAGTTTGGGGAGGGGGCCAACTCAGGTGTCATCTGACCGCGGTTCAAAATGACGAGGTCCGTTCCAAAGTAGCCCTAGTTTTGCTTTACAACAGGACACTAATATAACTAAACTAAACTAATCCAAGGGTACATGATGAATACCCGTTCAGAGAAAATTTATCTATCAAGTTATTTAAACAATGTTAATATGATAGTTACAAAGCAAAAAGAACTAGAAATAAAAAAGTTAGTTCACAGATTTAATATTCATATTGTATACAGCTATTAATTTTGCTAAATCCATCAAGGAGTTGACCATCTGTCGATACGTATCTTCAAAATCACATAAAAGCGAAAAAAAATCGCAATGGCTTAAATTTATCTAATAGAAATGTAATTTCATAACTAAACTGTAACTTTGTCTCAAATTTTGACTTCTGTTGGCTGATGAAAATGCGTCTAAAACGCAAATTTGACTTCTGAATATACTAGCTGCAAATCAGAATTAGTTACCAAAATATTCATCATTGATTTATGATAGATATAATAGATATGCTAACGTCGTGTCAGGGTTCATTACGTTCTTAACTATTGTATTCCAATGCCATGCTAGGTCTTCTCTAAGAAGGCACCTTTATTAGAGAGTGCGCGAGAAAGTTCTGTGGAAACCCTTCTGCCTGATTTTAGGTAATATTAAAATGTACGAACTTTTAACAGTTATTTGGATATATTTAAACATGAAATCATAAATGATCAATTTGATGTAGGAGAGATGATTAAAAAATATCCAAAAACAAAATCACTTTATCTCTGTAGAGTTCAACTTCTTTCATTTCTTTTTCAGTTATTTTAATGGTGCTTAAGTTGTGTAGCAGTCAATCTGCAGCCAAAGAAATAGCTCCGGTAAGTGGATATTCTTTCATTATCTTTTTAATTTATTCATTTCTGTATAGCGTCAAGCAAAAACATTTCTGTTCATTTTTCCAAACTTGACTTTTTTTTAAATCACAATTGTGGTAAAATAAACATTTTCAGGAAAAAAAAAAGGAAAGAAAATTAGATTTAATCCTTTAAAATTGTTAGAAAAGTCTGTTGCATTGGGGATGAATTAAAAAAAATACGTTATAAAATTATACGAAAGAATATACGGACAGGTGAATTAAATAATTTATTTATTATCCCGTGAGAACATGATCCTGTTTTCGTTAACAGGCTTTGAATAATTGAAGCTCGAAATCTCGTAGGCAATAAATAAAGTAAAAATGGCAATATTCATTAACATCTTTTAATCTCACATATTTTTTACTTGCTTTTACCAGTATTCCATTTATTATTACCCATGTTTCTTTGAGAGCAGATACATTTGTAAAATGTTGAGGTGGAGCTATGACATCATATCTGTTATTTTCATGGAACGTGATTTTTTTCGGAGGAATGAATGGCACATAGGAAAAAAAAATTCTAACGTAAAATAGTCAGTTCACACTGTTTTCGAACACCAAAATTAACTGAAGCAGTCATGGCAAATCACGAATTCAGAGTATTGAATATCAGCGAGATAGACATGAAAATGGAGCAGATAATGAACATCTCAGGCATCATTTTGTGCTTAGATATATATTTATTTAATCTCATTACTTTTTTTTTCATTTACAGACGCAAGCGAACCCACCAATAACCGAACATTTTCTAGCTCCAACAGACGGTATGTGCATTTTCTAATTCTATAAAAATTGTGATAAGTAAATGCATGTATTAATTCCGCTTTGTACGTTCATTCATATTTATATTTTATGATTTTCGATCCATTTTCTGTAATTAAATATCCTTCATTACAACATTTGTGATATTTTCTGTATTTTTGAATTGAAAAGAAGAAGCTTTAGTCAAAAAAATAACTGCATGATTAATAATTACATAGTTTTAATTAGAAATTAAATGAATAATTAATATTTTAAAATCCTTTACCTCTATTTCTTGTGCTGATTTATAGACTTACCATACTTTAATTATCAGTAAAGAAATATCATATAGGATTATATTTTCATAATGGTAGCTCTTCTTCCCCGTGATATGCGGGTCTCAGGTTCGAGTCTTGATTCGGGCAGAGTTGTTCTTTTTCCATGTTTTGTCTATGCGGTGTGAGAATGCACCCTCCCAGTAGAAAGAGGTTGTGCAAGTGAATGTGATCCGTGAAGTATCCAAGTCATACTATTGACCTTAGATGGCGCTGAATAAAAAACAAGAGACGCTCACTCGGCTTAAATCGATGACAAATCTGTTAGTGGGCTAGTAAAATGCCTTAAACAATAACAAAATATTTTCAAAGGATTAGTTTAGTCCTAAATTAATGGTTTTCAAGGGATAATATTTATGAGATAAAGAAAAAAAAAACTTTATATTTCCTCATTTGATATTAAAAAAAATAAAGGACAAATAACTCTACGTTAGATGGTGTTATTAATGAAATCATCCATTGATAATGCGATATTCTTAATGCATTTCAAAATTAAAACTGTTCGATTCTAACTTAAAAATATAATAAGTATTTTAAAATAGTTGTAGCTCACATACAACTCGACCATTGTAAAAAGTAACATGCAAAACAGCATTAAGATGGGTTCACAAGAGGCTAACTATTGCGCGCAATCTTTGCTGGTGTCCTCGTGTGAACAGTTGAGACAGCAACGTTGGGATAATGGACAGTGTTTGTCCCGACGGCTCAATTATTTGCAATTGTCCCATTGTGGTCATGTAATTTTACGGAAGTCGGCGTGATCCTGCATTGCGGGCAATAGTTAGCCTTGTGTGAACCCACCTTTAGGGTTGCTAGAAGAGCTCTCGGTTGAGTTGCCATATTGGCGACAAACTCAGGAGACACACTAATTTTCATGTCAAACAATTAAATTTAAGTAAATAATGTAAGTTAATATAAGCTCTGCATTTAAGGTCAGAAACAAGTAAGAATTTCTATTTACTGATGTCTAATTCGTGATTATAGGTTTTGTATTAGTTTAGACAAAAGATGCATTAGATTTTAGTGTAGAATTTCATACTTATTTTAAACTAGCTGGTACTCGGTGCGTTCTACCACCGAAAAATCATTTAGCAATGTTTTATCGAAATAAGGATATAAAATACGAACAAACAAATATTCATTTTTATGCATTAGATTTGTGTATTCTTTTAGAATTGTAAAGCTTGGTGTTCTTTCAGAATAGTAATGAAAGAAACTATCCATTGTACATCTTGATTCGTTTGATATTCTTTCGTAATTCTGGAATTTAATTTTAGAAAATGCAATTAATTTTTTTTCAATCTTTCGTTATTATAGTAAAAACGATAATTTTTGAAAATTATGCTGATGCAAAATTATTTGTACTACAATATTTTTTGGTGGTTACTGCGAAAAACGCTAAAATTTAATTAAAATATAAAATCCCCCAGTGTTGATATCCCCAAAACTTTCTCGCATAATCTGTCATAAAACGGTTAATCTCTGAGAATGATTTGCATGACATTTGCGTACTATAGATACAAAATATTAACTCGGGTTTAACATTCCTACAGAATCCATTGTCACCTCGGCGAGCTATTTGTAGATGAATCCTTGGTCAATAGATGCAGTTGAGATCCGAATTTTCATTTCTTAATTTTAGATATTTGTACTACCCCTGTAACCAACTCGTAAGTATAAGCAATAAGCTGACCCAGTTTCATCGCAATCGGATGAACGGTTTAGGAAGGCTTAAGAGACGTACAGACAAACATTCATTTTTATTTATATAGTTGAAATAATACATGAATTGTAATTAAACAATATGAAGACGATGAATTTTAAAAAACATAATGAGTATATTTTTTAATGCATTTAACAACTATAAAAAATTATTCCTCTAAATCTTCTTCCTTCAATTTTACTTCATTCAATTGCAGATGTGCTTTCCAGAGATGTAGCACCAGATTTCACGTATGCCGTCTGGGATGCCAACGGCAAAATTTGCATCCTGGCGAAATTCTCAACGTCGTTCAAAATCACTTATCCCAGTATAGGAGGAGAGGAGGTAAGTGAGAACTTTTTTTAAAAATTTGTGAATTGATGTTACTCGATGGTTTTATTGCAAAACAAGACGTTATTAAGTATTGAAGCACAAATTTTATATGGCCATATTTTTTTATTTAGTTCGCTCTGAAACAAATATTAACATTTGTTTGAAGAGAAGAAATTCTTTCTTATCCAAAAATATTCCAAAATAAGCGTACTGACTGAAATTGTTTAAATTTGATGAAATTTATGGGGAACCATAGTTTAACTCCCTACATCGCCAAGTTGACGATAACGCGCCGAAACTGGCTTTTTCTCTAGTTTGACAACCCTGTTATCTTTCGCCTTTGTTATGGGCTATGGTTGGATTGGGAAAAATACGGCGCAAGACCGTGGTTGGCGAGTTGACGATTTTTGACATTGCGGCAAGCAAGGGTTTAAACTCCGGTTGTACCGAAATTTATTTGCATCAAAAAATTTTTAATGGTTTTCGACTTAATATTTGAGCCACTACTTATAAATAAAGCCTGTTCGCCAAAGCTGGTTTTTTTTAATCAATTTCTTGTCAAATGTTGTAACCCTTTTATTGCAACCCTAAAAGCTATTGGCTAAATTTTGATATATAGTTTGGCCCCTTGCTTGGTTGGCAATTTTTTGTTAGCCCCTTTATTACCGTTACGTTATTGATGCCGTTCGTGCCATATTAGGCAATTTTCTTTAAAATTTGGAGATAAACTTTTTTTTCTCGAAAATGACTGAATATCAAATCTGCTCCAAGTTATTGGGTACGGTGTAACCCCCGTTTGGCGCAATGTTCAAAAATCGCCAACGTGCCAATCATTTTCTTGAGCCGGATTTTTTCTAATCCAGTCATAGCCTATAATCAATGCAAAACGTCGCCAGACTAGAGAAAACGCCAGTTTTGGCGCGTTATTGCCAACTTGGCGAAGGGAAGGTTTAAACTACGTATCACCCAGTTATTTATAATCATTGCTTATAGTTATCCAATATAGCTATAGCTATATTCGACATATTTTTGTTGAATTTTTAGATTATTGGAATGATTCTGCCCAACTTAAGACTAATCTTGTTTCACAATGCTTGCTTACATTCAAAGCTCGCCCTTTTTGTAATAATTTGTAGTCCAATAGCACATTAATCATGTGCTATTGGTGAACTTTAATATTAACCGTATGACAATTGAAACAATAGTTATGAAATAGCCTATTAAAATGCTTGATATTTTTGGCAATTTTTCGTTGGCATGTGATAAATGCAAAAGTGCATCATTTTTTTTTTTCTGTTGAAACTTGGCGTTCTAAATATATAAATATTTCAAAAAATTCGAATTATTTTCCTTTCTCCTGATACTATAATTCTCTCCAAAATTTATTAATAACTTGACACGATTTGTCTGGTTTCCTACAGAAACAAAAATGATTGCCAATCGAACAGCTTCATACATGAAAGTTCGAGATTTCATAACGTGCCATTTTTCTTATGCAACAGTAATTTGTTGCGAATGAGAATAAATTTAATTCACATAAAATACTCCCATTTCACCCCCAAAATTAAAAAATTCGCGAAGGATTTTTGAAGAGACATTTTAGAATTCCTCAGATTTAAAAAAGGATATCGTGGTGACATCTTAATAAGCCAGTAACAGCCACAAGACACTAGCGTTCGCTTTTGACGAATGGATAAGTTACCGGACTTTAAACCCAAACATCGCAAGTTCGATCCTTGGCGGAATTCAACCTACACATTGGCACAATTCCGCCAACAGCACCGTCGCAGATATACATGAAGAATCGATGCCAATAAGCAGTGGTTTATTAGATATGAGCAATTTGATCAGTTATGTAAATGTATTTAACATGAAGTAATTCCATTGCAGAACATCATTGAGAACACTAATCAGAATGTAAATAGAAATATAAACAATTTTGTAAATCTTTATATAAAAAAGCGCAGTGTATAAATAAGCGATAACTTCATTAAATGTACATAATTTTATTACATAAATACAATATTTGCGGTGATATCTTAAGAAGCCAGTAGCTTATGAATTCGACAAAAGCGATAGCTCATGTCAAGTAGTTGTTGTTGCTGCGTCACCTACAGCAGCAAACACAACCAAAGTCATCAGACTCACTTGACGCAACAATCACTCTCTTCACTCGCCATAACGCTTGGCGCTATAAAAATCGTTTGTCTCTACCGACTCACTACACTTTTAGGGGAGTATTGTGGTGACATCTTAATAAGTCATTAACATCTTAATAAGTCATTAATGACCGATCGCTTTTGTCAAATCGCTAAGCTACGCGACTTCAAACCCAAACATCACAGGTTCGATCCTTGATGGAATTCAACCCCTATATTGTTCACAATTCCAGCCACATATTTACAGTATATTTTGGCTAAATGTCTCTACTTTTATGTGCTCTGATTGCAGCACATCTCCGTGAATGTCCCGGAGGATGCCAAAGTGAAAGGACGCTGTGGAACTTTCGATCGAGAACCTCTTCTAGAGCTCTCCTGGAGTGGGTTCCGTCTCTTCATGGCTTTCACAGTGGTAAGCATCCGACTTCTCCATCTACACAATTTTTAATTATTTTTCAACTAATGCAAGTATGTGGTAGAATGTAGATTATTATGATCTATGCAGAACTTGAAACCATGATCACAAGTAAATCTAATCATAACACAGACAGCGAAATAGAATCAGACAATTCTATAGAGTACAACCCCCATGAGACAATTGATGAAACTCCACCTGGTCCAGAACTTTCAATTAATTAAACCACAGTTCATAAAACTGTTTTTTAAAAATGTCTCCTAAAATGTCAAGTAAAATGGGTTTAATATTAAAAAACTTCACTGTGAATCTTCAAGTACCCCAATTCATGATAAATACTCAAAGAAACATCGAATCAAAAGATTACAATGAGTTTTTTTTCATTTATTTTGGTGTACGCGTTTATTAAAACATTATTTTAAAATATTTTTTTATTTATTGTACTTATTTTAATGTTAAAAGAGTTACATTTTCACTTTTTAAATTTTGCTGGGATTTTAATCTTTTAACATTTTTGAAAAATTTCTTTCTGAGATGTAATTTGCATTTTTAAAACTGTTGATACTATTAATTAATGGATGTCTTTCATTTTATGACGAGAATTTTAAATTGCAAGACTGAATTGCATGTGACGTTTTTAACACTACATATTTGGCGCTGTATAGCCATATTTGGCTCTTGCGCCATTAAACCCCAAACTACCTACCTACCTTGATGTGTGCAGAAAGCAACATGACTCATGTTTTCAGGAACATTTCTGTAATAATCCCATTCACACACGGAACAAACACAAAGACAAGACAAGACTTTCACATGCGCAGCTTAACAGTACAATATCACATCTCATTCTGATTACACTCGCAATGCATCATGGGATGGCATATGTGATAGCCTATCAGGCACCGCCATCCAAAAGAGAAGAGAAGAGTTATGTAACTGATACAAGTATTTATTTTGAATTTAATTCATTCATTTCAAATTACGATATGTCTTTAAATATAAATTACTTTATTATCATGTGAGAATAAGATGTTGTTTTGTCTTGAAGTTTTTGAAGCATTTTGAAGGCAACAAATTGTTAAAACCTCAAAAAGCGTAGGCTAAAAAAAAAATGGGGATTTATCCCTTTTTTTTATTTTGGGGTTCGTTTTCACAATATAACTTTTGAAATATCTATCGTCTGCTAATGTAGTTTTAGTTCGGAGGCGGCTTTCACGCATAATTTTTCCATTATCTAGCGTCTACTAATGTCATTTTATTTTTGAGTCGGCTTTCACAGTATAGCTTCTGAATTATCTATCGTTTGTTGTTGTAGTTTTTACCTTCGGAATCAAGGTATTATTGCCTTACTCGCGCAATATCTATACTTATAATAAAGCTCAATGTGTGTGTGTGCGTGCGTGTGTGTGTGTGTTGGCGCTCTACAGGCCAGACCGTTGGACCTACAGTTACAAAATTTGGTACATGTATACCTTGGAGGTCCAGAATGTGCACCTCGGAGCCCTTTTTTCGAATTTTTAATTAGAATTTGAATTAATTAAAATTTAAGCGAAATTTCGACGTTTTTCAGCTATAACTTCCGAAAATATTATCGCACAAACATGATTTTTACATCAATTTAAAGATTAAAAAATTAGCTTTCTAATGGTATCAATGTTATAATATATAACTTAAGGCTTCTATTTTAAACGAATTTCTAAAGAAATATTTTGACCATATTTTTTTGAGCACGTGACTGGATAAAATAAAACAATGCCGGAAGTTCAAATGAAAAAAAAACAACTATCATCGTAAATCAAATCTTAAGAAATACAACTTTCAGTACGTGACTGGATAAAATAACATAAATATAAAATGTGATATCTTCTATAAAAATAAATGCAAGGCAAAGGATTCTAAGAAATCGTTTGCAATATTTATATCATTAATTCCATAAATTATCTTTATTTACAGTAAACCTGATTGAATTTAGACAGGATATGCATTGAAATCCCGACTTAATGGCATATTTTTATTATCGTTTGCAATATCTGTATCATTAATTCAATAATTTTTTCCCTTTTTCGCTTTCTTTAAAACACATTTTGGCAATATCACCGAAAAAAACATTTTTTATATTTTGGAAGCATAATTGATAAATTATTAGAGCATTAAACTCAAAAAGTTTTTCCGAATAAAGTTACCGACTCTTTAACTATTAATAACTGAATCTTTTAACTTAAACTATTTCTTAACTATTTCTTAATTGGAAATTTTAGAAAGCATTACTCATGGCGAACCAGCTGGTCGCCAAAGGCGGCTAGTTTTTTAATAAACCAAACAAATTAAAGTATTGTCTGCTTAATTGATAAAGATAGTTGGTTCATTGATCAGTTCAACTAATTAAAATAAGGTTATCAGAAAATAATGCATAAATTTGGCTAATTTGATTTTTCAGTGATGAAACTGACCTCCCTATTATTTCTCAGAAGTTCTTTATTACCATTGAATATTCTTCTTTCTTTCCTATTTTTTTAAAGTTTTTGGTAAGCAGGGTCTAAGTTTTAAAAGAATATCCACTCTTGTAATATGTTTGATTCCTACGTGATTTTTTTTCCACTTCAGGTGAATCCAAAGGAAAATCAGGACACATGGGAATTGCTATCCATGGAGCTGCTGTACGATACAACGAATCCTCTGTTCGATGGAGCAACAAATGGTAAGATGAAAGAAATCAGCATGCACTCAATGTCGCTTTTTTTGCGAAACATCGTGAACAAATATTAATCATTCAACAATATTTATTTCGGTAAATAATGAATTAAATCGGTTCATTAAAAGAGGTGTCAATGCGAGGAAGATTAATCATAGAATCCACCTCCAATTTATTCAGGTCCTCTCACTTTCAGGTATGTTTGAAATATTAAATTCCTATTCTAATAAAAACGAACATATATATCAAATAATATGTAATGTTATCTCTTACTTCATTTTAAATATTGATTAGTGTTCTAATTTGTGTCTTAAATTAATCTGTGTTACTTTATTTTAAAATTTATTCTTATTTCATGATCGGAATTCCACGTTTTTATTTATTATCAACACAGGTTCTAAAAAGTTTCTATTCCTTTTTTTCTCATACCACGACCAAATGGATAAAAATCCCTGTGAATTCCTTTTTATAATATCTAAGGTTCCCTTTCTAAAATCGATAAGCGTCAAAGAATCCCTATCAGATACTCTTAGTAAAATCTATAAGGGAAAATTTTCTGTCTCCTTTCTCTTGGCTTTGGATTGAACTGCCAGCTTTCTCTTGTACAAATTATGACTCCCGCAATGAAATAATTTCAGATTTATTTCAAAAGTGTCGCCTTCCGGCTATGCCACTACAAAAATTATGCTATATATATATATATATATATATATATATACAATCATAAAATTATTAAAACAATCAAAACCCATTTCTTGATCAACAAAAATTAAAACGAAACCAACTAGGTTGAAATCGAAATTAAAACTCAATTCAGAATTACACGGTAAAAGTTCACAAAATGAAAGGTAAATGAATAAGAACCAATTAATGAAACAAATCCAAGGAATTATATTCAAAGAATTATTTAAACGAAACAGAAATAGAAGTAACCACGGAAACGAAACCAAAACCGGAAACGAAACTAAAAATCATTACTGATTCAAACAAGTTTTAAGAATTAAAATATTTTTAAATCAATCATTGTATTTGGAGAGCGCAAATGCAGCTACAACTAAAATACAAATGAATATAAATTAATTAACAAAATAAGACAACCGAATCAAAAACAATAATCAATAGAAAAAAAAATAGTCAATAGAAAAAGAATCCGGCCTGAAAACTTCGTCAGAGGCCACTTTCAAGCAAGGATTCCTAATAAGGGATTTTTTCTGTGAGGCATCGGTGGACAATGGTCAAAAGTATTGACACCTAGTGGCCCGAAATATATATATATATATATATATATATATATATATCAAAGGATTTCAAAGAATTATATTTTCAATTTTAAAAATTTAAACCTAATTAATTTCTTAATTTTTAACTCAATTTAGGACATTTTCATTCTTCTTTTGGCCCATATTAACGATATATTTCCTGATCCAATTCCACTTTACCTATCTAATTAATTCAGCAGAAGCTTTGTAAAATTGCTGAATCGTCTGAAAGTCCGAATGAAACGGCAAAGTATGGCTGATTTTACATAATTCCTTTTAGAAGATTCCTCTTTTTAGTTTGTTAGTTTAAAGCTAGTGTGTTTATTTAAATCTTAGTCACAATATTGTTAAAAATTCAATTATATAATGTAAATTCGACAATATTATATAATATTGTGCAACAGGATGTGTTACTGGAGAAGCCAGCTCCGTGTAAAGGGCGTGATGCATGAATAGCTAAGGCATACTCTTGAGCCTAGATGGCGCTACTAAAACAAAATACTCTAAAACTCGGCTTGAAATCTCTATCTTTGTCAACAGGCTACTATACATAGATAGCTCAACCTATTGCACAATATTGTTCGACATCACATGATAATAATCAATATTCTACAATATTGATGAATATCGTACGTTGTTTCTGTGCTACTAGAATATGACAAGTGCCAAAAGCAGTAAAATGTTTCTTCTGACTTATGGCTTTTCGAGTTGAACTTTCCTTGTTTGTTTCAGTGGGCAAAAAGACAGTTCGCACGCTGGAGGACGGCCTCTTCAAGACCCAGTACGGGAAGTCGTATTTCTGTCCCTCGCCGGACGTCATTCCCATGTACGGCTCGGACAAAGAGAAAGTGGTGCTGGCCAGAATGAAAGACGTGCACTTGCAAGTGTACGACGTGCAAATGGGAAAGTTCTCTCCCTGTGAGTATGTCATGATTCATTTCCGATTCCCGTTCCTAGTAATGCATAAATATTGTACAATATTCGCAATATTGTTTGATATTGTGGTATATTGCTTAATATCATGCAATACCGTACGATATTGTATGATGTT
>JAPMOQ010032560.1:179025-194375 GCA_026543055.1 Argiope trifasciata | reverse complement strand
TATCATTAATTCCATAAATTATCTTTATTTACAGCAAACCTGATTGAATTTAGACAGGATATGCATTGAAATCCCGACTTAATGGCATATTTCTATAATTGTTTGCAATATCTGTATCATTAATTCAATAATTTTTTCCCTTTTTCGCTTTCTTTAAAAAACATTTTAACATTTTGGCGATATAACCGAAATAAATATTTTTAATATTTTGGAAGCATAATTGATAAATTATTAGAGCATTAAACTCAAAAAGGTTTTCCGAATAAAGTTACCGACTCTTTAACTACTAAAAACTGAATCTTTTAACTTTAACTATTTCTTAAATTTTGGCTAATGAATATGTGATTTAATTAAAAATTTTAGAAGGCATTACTCATGGCGAACCAGCTGGTCGCCAAAGGCGGCTAGTATTCTATAAAATTCTAAAGTTTCTGACATTGCTGGTAAGAGATTTTTTTTTAAAAACTAATGAAAGGTGTCTATTATTATTGACACCAGTTAAATTTTCTTATTCTTTACTTATATTTTTTATTTTATTTTATTCTTATGTTAATCCTTAATAACTGTTAAACTTTCTTATTTCATTTTGTTGTGTTTTGAATACTTACTTCTGTAATACCCTTGTGATACTTTGTGGTGCACGGAGATTTTATGAATGCTTCGGAACTTCTTTGATATACACCCCCAAATCGGAAATTTGGCGACTTTTTTTCTCGCCAAGCAAAGTATTTGTTTTTGGCGCCTCTTTTTTCTCGCCAAGATAATACCATGAATACATAATAATACAATGAATACATAAAAAATAAAAATAAATGTCACTGAATAACAGATTATACACAATTTAGAAAACCGGAAAGCTAAAATAACTTAAATTGGCAACACCAAAATAAGAAACAGCAACCCTAAATAGTCCGTAGGAAGTGCCAGATTTGGCGCGTAATTTTTGGGGGTGTATATCAAAGTTGTACCAGTGCTTCAATTAAAAAAAAGGTACCCATTATAAAAATGATCCTATTTACAAATTGCGCATAAAGAAAACTATTGTCCAAAAGGTTATAAAAATTTTTGTTGGACATAATGAAGAGAATAAAAAAGGTTGGTCAAAATTCAAGCTTTCTGCTCAACATTTTCAGTCACAGTCTGAAATGCTTACATAGCATGCTCCACAATTCATTATTTCCCAAACAGTTCATTTTTTCTTCATTATGTCTTGCACAAAATTTCACAATTTTCTAAACAGTAGTTTTATTTGTTGAAAATTTTAAAATTAAATCGCAAAATTATAATAATTTCGAAAACTAATGAAACTAATCTATTTCCATAAATTGAAACTGTCCTTTCTTAGCATTCTAATATTCTACCTTAAATTAGTTTTCACTGATACAAATACTTGTTTCACATAAAAGGATAGTAAGCCAAAGTCCAATTGTAATTTCTTAATCATTACTATTAAGTTTATTTCCAATTGTGAAAGGTTTTAAATGACATAACAAATTTTATATATCTATATCAATCTATCTATCGTTATATATATACCCCCTGAAGTAATAATTAAATAAGAGTATCACATAAAACCATTCCTGAATTCCATGGACACAATTGATGTTAAAGCTTACTCAACTAAGTATTAACTGCTGAAAGTTAATATTTTTGTATATGTTATTATTTCTATGTTTTCTTTCATATAACTGCTTTCCCATTATAAACATCAATTAAAAAGCATATTATATTAAATTTGTGCTTACATTTCTTTTATAATTTTACACAACTTCATGGTATTTTTCTTCATAAAATACAAAAATATACTTTTCTCAAAACCTTTTCCAAACTATATATGTGACCAAAGGGTGAAAACAATTTAATTGTGTCATGGTAGACTATTAAATCAATAAATCATGCCAATTAAGTTAAAATACATTTAATGACATTGAAGGACATGATTTACACGAGGACAAAACTATTTGGGGCAACAAAATTTTACATAAATGCATTAAAATAATACTCGGGGACTACATCATGCTTTACGCTCGCTTCCAAGACAAGGACTTGGTGAAGGTTTTGGCGAAATTGTGCCAATGCGTAGGATGAATTCCACCAAGTATCGAACCTGCGATATATGGGTTTGAAGTTCAGTAACTTAACCATTCGACAAAAGCGTACGCTGATGTCTAGCGGCTATTACTGTCTTATTAAGATGTCACCACAGACTGATAGCTCATGACAACGGCCGCTAAAGGGCCGAAGAAAACAGTTACGGTTTCATATATAGAGGTTTTTTTCTTCTTATCTTTGATATATCAGCTATGTGACAATTTTCTAAAATTATCTGCCTCAACATGATTTTTTTTTGTTTCATTTCCAGAGCCGTGAAGCAATTTCGACATGGTAAAAAGACATTCATTACAGATAAGGAAACTGGTCATCTATTCTCTGTTTACAAGATACATCCACTTCTGCAACTCGAATGTGTGAAACTAGAATTTCTAGTCAATGTTTCTTAGAACGTTCTTTCATAGAGCAAAGACTGCCTTATTTGTATACTGTACATTCATTCGTGTTTTTCTGAATGTTATATGTGTGTCGAGTGGCGACATCTGTGGGCGAATATGCTATCGAAACTCTTTACATGTTTAAAGAGTTTTCCTTCTCACACAAAATGTGCTTTCAGTAGATAGAGATGTCCCGATTTTTATAACCAATTAAAAAATGACTTAATTCGGCTAGTTAAGTAATTAGAATAAAGTACGTAAAAGAATTAAGTTTCTAATATTTAGTAATGTATCAAAAGTAAGAGGAAAATTTAAATCTATTTTATTATCATATCAAATTATTTCAAGCAATATCTTTTTAATGCCAGTTAGTAATGCACAATTTTTTAAAAGTAAAATCGTTATTTATGAGGAATAAGAAAGTTCAGTCTCAAAAGAAACATTTTAGCATTCATTTTAATTTTGTTTCTATATTCAGAGTTATAATATGCTAGATTTTTTATTTTAATGAAATATATTGTACTGAAAAATACATACTACTTAACTATATATAGAGATTCAAAAGATAGTTTAAATCTAAAGAAAAAAAGGGGCATTGTATTTTATAATTGTATATTAAAAAGATATTAAATATGAGAAAACTAGAACAAGCTGGGATATTTTTAAGAAAATTTTTGTTTAGAAATCAGATTTATTTTACCTTTCCTTTTTTTTATAAATACAATAATTTATGGAAGAGGTAATTTTCTGAATTATGGTTAATTTAAATATCCAAGTGACTAAGCAAAAATATTTTAAGGCACAATATATAAAGTAACATTTCTGACTTGCTTAGGTATCAAAATCTTTGAATAGCAAAAAAAAATCTCTTCATATAATTAGAGTAATATTTGCAAAAAAATGAGCAATATATTATATAAATACATGTATATCCAATACATATTGTGACAAAGAATTACAAAATTTGATGGAATGTGCTCTTCAGAACTTAAGGTCTGCCATATCAAATATTAAAAATAGAATTTTCTACAAAAGTAGAAGCTATTGTTTGTGTTTAAATTATAAATACTGTGCTTAAATTATGTTTATGTTAGTACAAATTATGATTAAATTATAAACGAAGCCAGTATTGTATGAAAGTAAGATAGATTTATCAATTAAGTTAAAATTAACATAAAAAATTGGCTTCATGAATATTCACCTCAATCAAAATCCAAAGGTCAGTGCAAAATTTAGCAATACTTGTTGACAGTTGAGTTCAACAATAAGAAATCAAGGCATGAAAGGAAATTCATTATTAAGGCCTAGAATGTTTATTTCAAGAGCATCTTAAGAATATAAGTATAAAATGATTATATATGTTGTTTAAATAATATAATCATTCTAAGATTAGATTCAGAAATTATTTTTGGTTCAAATACTGAACAATAATACAACTGTTATTTTTGTTCACAACATCTAAAGAAGATCCAAAAATTTATCAACTGCTAATAGAAAGATTATAAATGATCTTCCATAATATATTCTCATTTACTTTATTTTGAATAAGTGCAGAAAGGTCCAAGATATTAGTTTAAGAACCTTTCGAACATAAATATGACATATTTTCTAGTATAGAACAAATCCATAAATAATGTAGGTATTAAGTCTGAGATGAATAATAAAAAATTAAGAATGGAACAAAAACATGTTCTTTAATCAAAAGACATGCAAGCAGGGCTTCCAAAATTTGAAATGACATTTTCAAGAAATTGTGATTGTTCATTGTCTTCCATTTTTATCTTTGTAAATATACAACTATAGATTTGTGTGTGAAAATAATGTTTTGTCTTCAATGAATACACATTTGCATTCTCTGCAGAAGTTTATCCTTCCATATCAATTAATTCATTGTATGTGCATTTTACTATTACATATTAAAAGTGAGTGAAAGTCTTCCAATTGTCTAGTGAGAGATTTTAGATCTGACGGAAATGTCGACAAAACCAAAAACTATTTCTTTGAAGAATTTGTGTGAAAATGAAAAGATTGAATATACTGTTTCTTACATATTGTTTTTTCTTTTCTTGCAAATGAGAGATGTTTATGTATAAATAGTTTGACGTATTAAAAAAAAATGAATATTTATTGTTTTTTTTTCTTGAGTCTATTTTTATCAACTACATAGCTTTGCAAAGTGTAAAATGCTTTAAAAATGAAATTTTGAGTCATAAAATTACTAAATTTCAAACTACTGTGCACTGAAACAAATTATATAATTTTAATTTAGTCTATTTAAACTATGATCAATTTCCCATTCATTTTTACTACAACTGACAAACAGCATTTTCTTTCTGCACATATGTTAAAAAAAAAAAAGTAAAATGCTTGAAAATGCTCCTTCAAAAACAATTATAATTTAAGTAAAAAATTGCTCGACAACTATTGAACCAGAATTAGAAAAATTAACCCAAAAGTTAATATGATATACCAAACAGCTTTCCTATTTCATACTCATAAAAAGTAATATTTCAATGATACATTAATTCATTATTTAAAATATTTCATTCTCGCATATAATCTTTCAGAAGCTGAAAATGAATTTTATTTTATCAAACTGAACAATAAGAAAGGAATTCCCAATATTATATATATATATATATATATGTTCTGCCTATCTACCTATCTATATACAGAACCTACTGATCTAAGTGCAGAGAATATCTACCACAGCTAGGCATAAAATATCTTAAACACAGCCATTTCCTTGAATAAATTTTTGAAGGCAGATATATCTAATGATTCTTTTCACTATAACATAAAAAGGGAATAAAAGTAAACTAATTAGTAATATTATTTTGTAAATAAGCACAAATAGAAATAAAAATTTAGTATTAAAATTTATTAAAACAGCTTACAATAAAACTTTCATTGCATCACATAAGAGAAGTACAATGCTTCAAACCATTTTTTAAATACATTTCACTACGCATATGCAGCAAACACTGGGTTTTCTCCTGCAATTAAGCAATATACACGAATTTAAAAAAATAAGTTTTGGTATCAAAATATTGTGTTAAAAAATTTTACAAACAAAAGTAACATACTTTTGAGTGCATTTAATGAAATTAATTAAATACCATACTAAAAAAATAAACATTTCTATTGCACCAAATATTCATGTTCTTGTACAAACTCAAGTAATTGGTACACATTATAAAAATACATTCATATCACTTATACCATCCTAGAATCCAAAATTTATGTCACATTTACTTCTTTACATCATCTTATTTAGAGCTGAAACAGCATCAAATATTGATTAGAAAAATCAGGGCAATCTTCGATTCAATTATGTTGAATACTTCATCAGTTAAGCACTGGCAACAAATTATGAGTATTGAACCCTAGTAGCAAACATATATTGCACAATACTGTATGGTATTAAACAATATTCCCAATATTGTATTATATTAAATGATATAATATTGGACAATATCGTACAACAGGATGTGCTACCGGGTAAGGCTAAGTTGACTTGAATTATGCAGAAAAGTTCTGTACAAAAAAAATGGAATGCATGAACAGAAAGGGAATGAATGAGGTAATGAAAGGCAATAAAAGATAATGAACGAATGATATTATTTACAAATGAACTGAGCCGAAAGAAAACACAAGCTGCCGTGGCTTTAAAGTATAGTATAAATAACACAGTTTGAGTATGCACAAAATTCCAAATATCATTAGTTACAAAAGAAACCAAATATGTAAAATAGCTACCAAAAGTAAACCATAGACTACATTTAATTCATAACAAATTTGCAAGCTAACACATCACCCTGTTATAGCATTAATACTTGTTCGAAAAAATTAAAAACTTTCATTAAATTTCCATGAAGGAAAATAAATGCATATGATACAACTCACCAAATTGTACATAAAGGTGGAAATCACCAGTATATTAACATTTTAAACATGAAGTGCAAATACTTTGCTTTTAAAAACAATAACAAGAAAAATATTTCAACTACATTATGGAAATTATTTAGATTATTTCTAACTATATACACGTAAAATAGATTTTATTTCCAGAATATTACTATACAGTACAACAAATATTGAAATTTTATATTTCTTTTGGACGGAATAAAATTCCAGTGAATTAGTTGGTAACAATTTTTTCATCTTGTATGAAGATGATACTAACAAATTTGATATCAGCAATTAAGTTCCATCTTTTTATTTTCACAGTACTGATAGTTTAGTGGATATTTATGAAACATATATGGTACGTTTAAAATCAGACAAAAAAGAAAAAAGTAAATCAAGCTAATTTTAACAAATAATAAAATTCTGGTAAATAGTTTTACTACACAAGATAACAATACATTTACTTTACAAATGAGTATTAAATCAATAGCATTTTAAATTATAAAACTGCTAATATGAGTCTAAAAGAATACATACATTATGTATAATTTCATGCTTTAACATGAAAAACATTTCATGAATTTAATAATTCTATAGCGAGAAAAATTTCAAAATAAAAATTAATGCCTATTTTTTAAACTTGTTAAATAAAATACATTATGAACCATTGATGTTTTAAATGAATTGCACTGCAATGGCTTTATTTAAAGTTATATATAAAGTTATATATTTAAAGTTACATTTCAACTATTTCATATAAGCAGTAATAAAAAAGAAGCATGGGCATATTCACAGCTCTACCATAAAAGGCAATTTGATAAGGCATTTGAGTTCAGAATATCACTATATCTCATTTTACGACAAATATCCAACAATTTTCTAATAATTGGATAATAATGTAGTGAAATTTCTTCATACTTATATATTTCCTCATAATATGAATTTGAAGGATTCTTTATAACTATGAAAGAACTATACTGCAATATTCTTGATAAATATTTTGCAATTCTATTAGAATAAAACATTTTTTATTTAATTCCTTTAAGTGGCCTAATATGTTTATTTGATTATCACAGCAATTCAAACATGTATTTTGAACTGTTACTCAGGGACTATTTATGAATATATTAGAACATTATAATAAAATAATTCTTCTGTATGAAAAGAAACAAGTAACAGAAGTGAAGCCAAAGCGAAAAGGCATTTTAAAAAAGAATATATAATAATCAAAATGAAAAGAAATTAACAGATTAATTTTAGATTGTAAAAAACTTCTTTCACCGTAATATAAAAATGAAGGGATGGCATCATAAATATTTGAAATTCTCATACCTTAAAAACACTTCACTTTCGATCGAATTTTTTAAAAATAAAATGTACAAGTAAAAATCTGTTGAAATCAAACCAGTAGTACAAATGGCACCTCCAATAGCCATTTTTAATTCAACCACAAAATAACAGCACATTAACAATTTCTTGAAACATAAAAAAAGCCTATTCACAATCAATCTGGACTGATAAAAACCATTCATTTTTCCACTTTTCAAACACACAAAAAATATCCATTTACACCAAAATAAAAGTCATTGAAATGTAACAAAAGTAACAGAAACACCGTTTTTTCCTTAAAGAGTGGTGGTCAACCCACGTTTTTAGCAAGGGCTGTGTCGGAAACTTCTCATGAGAGGGACCAGCAAACTAGGTGCTCCAGCTTGCATCAGGAAAGGGTGTTGTAATAATTCACAGGCAGTAGCTCGTTGGGAAGGATCACGGACCAGCATTTTTTCCAAGAATCCTTGAAGACGAGGTGATACCTGAAATTCAAAATAGGTTGATTAAAAGTCTTTGCAAATGATACCATTAGTCTTAATATGCACATAATTTAAATTCATACATCTTTATAATATTTAATACATTTAGTAATTTTTTTTCTTTTTCTAGTAAGTTTACATAGTTATTTTTACAAGTATATTCCGATGAATTCATCAACACTTCTTTCTATTCCTATGATATTGCACATTAATAAACAATGTCTATTTCTTTTATTATGATGCATATAGCTTTTATATTCCTGTTGTCTTTCCTGGCTTATAAAAAGCTCATTTCGTTTTTGTATAATTATACTTCTTAATGTGTGATTAATAATAGCAAAAGCTTCTTCTCATATTGTTCTACATAAAAGAAATATTTAATGCATTTTATAATACAAAGTTAAAAATAAATTAAATATTCATTATCAGATGAAAATTTTCCATACCATTACCATTTATTTAAATAAATATTTTACACTATTTAAATTATAACTGACATAATAATTTTTTTTTTTCATGCTTGCCACAATCTTTAGTACAAAGGAAGATTAATTAATGTGTGCTTCATGTATTATCATCATAGGGATGTTATATTTTATAGTTTTTCACCATATCACACAATGGTTTCAAATTATTTTAAATCACACCTACTTTTGCTAATTTTGATTCATTCAATAATTCAAAAATAGATTTTAGATTTGAAGATTACTTTCAACAACAGAAATTTAACTAAAGAATTTAACTTTACAACAAATATTCTATTATTATTACAATATTTCTCCTTCTCATTAATGGGGAACATGTAAACTTTACCTGGACAATAAAAAACATTTAAAAATGTAGTTAAAATACAGACAAATGTGAAAAATTCATAGACAGCAATTAAATTTACAAAAATTATTTCAAACAAGATATAAATTAGTTTTCCTTATGTTATTGTGATTTTATAATTGCACTATAGTATAATAGATGGAATTCTTTTGATTAGATTTCATTCAAAATTAGACCCACATCCCCAATTGGATATTAAAGAATTTGCACAAAATTATTTCAGGATTACTGACACAGTTCTTACTTTTAGAATTATTGACACAGTTCCAATTATTTCATTTGGGAAAGAAATGGGAGAAAGAACACTTTCAGAAATCTAAAATATGAAGATTTTTAACTTTTAGTAATTAAGATACTTTGTATATTTAAAACTGGGAAAAAATTATATCAATGTAGGGTAATTATCTATTTATAGGTATACTTTGCTGTGTTTTTTATGTGAATGCATTTTCTTACGCTCTTTAAGAAATCATATTTACAGAAACTTTCTGCATTTTATTCAAAGAGGATGGCAGGAAAATCACTTATTTGATATTCATCTAATACAAGTGTATTGTTGAAGCTATTTGTGTTTTATTTTATATGTTCTGTGTTTTAATCTTTTTTTTTTGCATGATGTAAAAAAAAAAAAAAATGTGTAGAAGAGTAAGGGATTGTAGAAATTTTGAAAGCACCTACTTTTAGATTTCTATGTTTATAAATAAATTACTGTCAAAAAATTTTCAATACAAAAGAAGTTTCAAACTGATCTGCAATAATTTCTTAAATTAATTCATTGCAACAAATAAATTTTTCATTCCATTATAATATGTATATATATTTTCAAATATCTTTATTCAAAAATCATGATGATAAACACTGAAAATTAAGTTTCAAACATAGTTAAGAGACGCATTCTCAAAGTAAGGAAGAACAAAGGGACATCATAATGCTTGAAAGCATATATAATTTCCGAGACAATCATTTTCTTCCCTAATTCTAATTTCAAGTGAATTTGATTTTCATTTTAGATAACCCATTTATGCATACGGTTAAAAAATTGTAATTTTTGCATGAAATTTCTATATGTTAGGTAAAAAAATAAAATAAAAATAACTTTCATGTGAGGGGTGTTCCAAAAATGGAACAGTAGACATAAATAGGTTGATTGGAGCATTTCATGTGAAATTAAAATGCATAGAATTTTGATGAATTTATTATTAAAAGCAAAGTCAAATAAATAAATGTTTAAATACTGAAAAAAACTGAGAGCTCTACAATTTCCTATTCTCTTTACGCAAGCCACTTCTTCCAGAGCAAGAAAATTTGAATAAATAAATAAAGGACCAATGTGAAACACAAGATTTTGAGAAATTATCTTAAAAGGTATTGCCAAGAGAAATGACAAACTGAGAAAAGAGGAACACCAAAGGAAAATATGAATATCAACAATCTTGTGAGTGCATAGATAGAAAACAGAAGTAATTTATATAAAAACAAGAACTTTCATTCAACATGAATAATTTCTGTAACATAATTCTGGCACCTGCATCCATAAATTTATAGCACATAAAATTAATGTCTTTGGTTCTCCATAACTTATTGAAGTTCTTCAGTGATCATATTATTTACCAAAATAAGAAATAATTATCACTTCAAGACTTGAAAAGAATAGTATGTCTAAAATTACACATTATATTAACTAAGTATAAGTGTTATTAGTTAATTTAAATAAATTTGGCAAAGAATTTATATACATTTTTTATTTATATGCATTCTTAAAAAGAGTAAAGCGATTTCTTCTAAAAATACATGATAAATAACAGATGCTAACAGTTAATACAGGCAATAGGCAATGTCTTTGAATTCATTATTATTCAATTATTATATAAAATATTTTTAATATAAGAAATTGGGGATAATTATTTACTAATTCATCCTATAAAAATAGAAATAATAGAATTCAAAATCAATCTTACTCTGTGTGTATTCTTTAGCTTGGGTGGAGGCATGTCTCTGATGCGTCGCATTGCTTGGAGTGGTGGTTCGTTGAAGAAAGGAGGTTCGCCATCCACCATTTCAATCACCATGATGCCCAGAGACCAAATGTCCACCTAAAGACAACATATAACAAGTTATTCAAACAGGAAATGTCGATCAGTCTCGATCAAACTGAGTTTTAACTTGTAGCTGAATTTTTAAAACTGTATCTGTCAGAGTGAAACAGATGAGAATATCTTGAGAGATTTTGATAATTCATATCATATAAAACAGAATAGGATTAAATATAAGGTTAGATCACTTTGTAAACTTTGAATTTAAATACCTGATTTCATATATTAGTATATTATAATCTCAAAAGAATTGATTGAAAATTATTTTCTGTAATAATGTTTTCTATTACCATGTAGATCTTGGAAAAATTAAATTATTATTTTGCAATATTTAGTAATTTCTTGTTATATCTGGAGATAAACAGATGTTTTAAAAGATAAAAATGCTGCAACAAGTAAAAGAACTTCAGAATTACAATTTATTATAAAATTATTTTGATATTACGGTGAAAAAGCTAATATCTTAGAGAACATAATATAATTTCAAGTTATGATATGAGGTTTGAGTGCAGATCAAGAGTACTTTCATGTATATGTTTTCAAAGATAATATATTTTAAACTGAGTACTTATAATAGTTATGAGTGAGTATGAGTACTTATAATAGTTATCAATGACTGCACCACTTATTTCTTTTAATGCATTAATGATTATTTTAAGAAATATACCATATTGCAAATTTGTAATAATTTTCCCATTTTATCAAATATGGTAACGATTGGATATAAAAGATTTTATAACATATTACACACACATATAAACAATTAATAAAGAACAATGAATGGGCATGTAATATAATAGATAATCTTACCTCTGGTCCATAAGGCAAGCGCGAAATAACTTCAGGAGCCATCCAGTATGGTGTACCAACAAGAGATTTTCTGTTAGGAAGATCATTAGAAACTTGGGCACAAAAACCGAAATCGGATAATTTTACCTAAAACAGTAATAATATATTAATATTTTTCAATGATGACAACAAGAAAAATATTATGGTAATATAACCAAAAAAGATTTTAGAATTAATTCCTTTATTTAAGAAAATATGCAATGTATGAATTCAAAAGAAAACACAACCATTATTTTTAGTTAAGATATAACCAGTGGAAAAAGGATAAGTTAACATAGGAAATTTTAGGAGCACTTTATTTTAATTTTATGACCACATAAAAGAACATTTCATTCATTGATAAATGAAAACCAGTTTTCTTCCATGCTTTACCAACAACTTAGCATTCTATACAAATGCATTTTTATTACAAAAGCATTCACTAAGAAGGATACATATACAAGATAAATACTAATCACATATAAAAAGGGCAAATTGCAGAACACCTTCCCCCCTATCAACATAATCATACAGCTACCACTTTTTAAAGCAATTATTTATCCCATATTTTACTGCTTCTATTATAAAAGAAAATGTGAAAAAATATAAATTATAATCTGTAATATTGCAGCAACAATTATATTTATAAAATTAATAATTAATTCATAGAATGTCTATTAAGTATCCATTTTAATAATCAAAAATCTATAATAAAATAAATAATTTTGAATAATTATATGTATAATTTTTGCATTCATTCTTAAAAGCTTAAATATCTATTCAAGTGATTTTATTATTTGTAAAATGTTTTATGATGTAGACTAGACATTTACTGATTTGTAAAAGTTTATGACTTCAACATATCCGAAATCAGAGCCAGCAAAGTGAAATTTACTATGATAAACAGATCAGATCTCTTACAGTAAATAATAGCTTAACTATAATTTGTATATTAACAAAATTGCAAGAGGTTGTCATTATGCACAATTTTTTATATCTGGATCAATGACTTTATGCAGTTAAGCTTTTTGTAACTCTCCTAACAAATGAATGATTTATGAGAGTAGTATAAAAACTTGCTCACCCTGCCATCATTAGCAAGTAATATAGAATCACTCTTGATGTCCCTGTGAATTACTCCTTGCGAGTGAAGGAAAGCCAGGGCTTTAAGGCACTGTTTGCACACGGTGGCTATTTGCTCTTCGTCCATCCTTGAGTGAGTAACGATGTCTGTCAGGGCACCACCCTCCAAAAATTCCATGACCACCCACAGTTCATCTCCCACCAAGAAGCTGTCGAACATTTCCACAATATTGGGGTGGTGGTAATCTCGCATGATTACAACCTATGTAAAAGCAACATGTGTTAGTTCAGTTCAGAAAATCCATCATTTTCGTTGTTTGATTTTCCCTGATATTTTTAGATAAAATAGTAATAAAGAAACCCTCACTTCAATTTAAAATCTTCAGAAGGATCTCCGAGGATTTATTCCCCTTAATATATATACATACATATAATACACTCACAGTAATATGGAAAAAAAAAACCCACACACCTCTTTTTATTTCAAATCTATGTAGAATTAAAAATTATTTTTACTAATTATGTCTTACATAAGCTCCATTTTTGTCATCACTTTCCTTCTTTTTGCATATATATCAATTAATACATGACACTAAAAGATGTGCTCCCATGTAGGCATCTTTTATCTCAGTGGTATCTCATTAATTGACTATTACAAATTTTCACATAAAAGATGCAGTATAAAATCCTATGTACAAGAGTAATAATGAAATAATGCTTAATTTAAGTAGCATCTTCTCTATGAAAAATAAAACTGAACAATAATTCCACTAACAATATAAATAAGTATATATTTACAAATATAAAATGAATAGAAAAAAGAATGGCAGCAGCATGCATTTTTTAAATTAAAAAAATCAAAAAGAAATCATTCAGTGACAGCAAAATTGCATCAATTGTTAAATCTTTAGAAACTCAGTGACAGGAAAACATGACTATGATGGACTGCCATTTCCAACATTTATATTAAACATCCTAAATATAGCAAGATGCTTAATCTTTTGCTATCCTACAGAGATAAGTTCAAGGCAAAGGATTTTGATTAAAAATAAAATACTGTTAAGAAAATCTCAGCTGTAAAGCAAAAAATTGCTTCATAAAACCAATTTTAAAATTTGTAGAAATAACGTTAATAAAAAAAAGTTTATTTAAAGTAATCCAACAGCATATGCAAGTCAATTTCAGTAACCTTCCACCAGAATAGAAATACAAAGGCAAAAAGTTAACACTTTAATGAATACAAAGTTTGTTAACCCAATAAATATGACAAATTCATACGTACTTCATTAAATAACAATTCCCTTCGCTGCTGTTTGTGTAAATCCATTTTCTTCACAGCAACTTGACGGCCAGTAGATTTTTCAGAAGCAATACAAACAATTCCAGTAGAGCCTTCCCCAATTTTTATGAAATTTTCAAGGTTGTCCCTGGGATCACCAGGACTCACAACCATTTGTAGTGCAGCACGGAACTGAAATATACAAAAGTAATTCATGACATAAATGATATATCACATGAACTTGAAACTCAACAGTAGTATATCAAAAATATAATAGTTTCGTAAGATCATTTAAATAACACTTTAATAATAAAACGAATTTGAACAACATGGTTGAATGAACTAATTTGGATAGTAAAATTAATTACATGAAGAACAGATGATTCAAATATTTCGTAAAATAAAATTCATTTATCATAAAAGAACAATAATTAAAAATTATAAAACAGAATAATATTTAAAACAATATACTAATAATTAAAGAAGCATCATTTTCAGAATATGTATATATGTTTAGCAAACATAAACCACAAAACTGCAATAGGAAGATACACTTTTGAAAATTAAAGAAAAGTTACAATTATCAAATAAACCTTTCACTGTTTTGGTATGCATGTTAAGTGTTTATGAGTATTTTTGTATGTTAATAAATTTATAATAAAGCACAAATTACAACTGAAAATACTTAGCATGAAAACTCCTCAAAAGATTTTTTTTAAAGCATGTCTTATTATTCTAACATACAAAAAAAAAAAAAAAAAAAAAAGGCAAGTAAGTAGTGTAAAATGAATAATTTATTTAATATACCTGCTCGTGTGATAACCTCTGCTGTTCTAAATGATTCTGATTTTGATTTTGACCAGTAGAAGGCTTGGTTGGTGGACGGAGTTCTGGCTTCACATGTTCCTATTAAAGACAACAAATATAAGAGGATATTTCATTGCCATTACATTTTATATATATACATATACTTACTATTGAATTGAAACTTCTTAGTTAACTAGAACAAATTATAACTCTTTGAAAT
>JAPMOQ010032560.1:156854-178625 GCA_026543055.1 Argiope trifasciata | reverse complement strand
ACAGTAAACTCTCGTTACAACGATACCCGATACAACAATAACTCCCTCTACTACAATAATGTTTTGTGGTCCCGGTGATTTTGCATATAAACTAATGTTAATCTCCCCTCAGTATTGCGATATTCTCTAGAACAATAAACCTCTGTAAAACGATTTTTTCAATCTAAATTTCAATATTATATTCTCCCTTTATAATAACATTTTGATTTTCAAATGCTTTTTTTTTGTTTTCTTTTGTTATTTTTTCCGTCTATTAAGACTCATTGTTGATATTCAACCTATCCCTAAATAAATAGCTATTGTTCAGATTTCAAAACAGATGAAGACCACCCTTTTGGGAATTGGAGTGGGTGAGGGGGGGGGTGAAGTGTAAATGTATGCCTAGTCTCATTTCCCAGTAAGCTTGGGAATTCTGATAAGGTTTAAGGACATCTAGACCTGTCTGGTCACCACGATATTACAGAAAACGGTTGGTAGACTCCATACTTGTAAACTTTGAAAATAAAGTAGAAGACTCTTTCAAAGCTGTAAATGTCAAGGAAGCGTGTGACAATATTACTGGAAGTTGGTGGGAAGTAACAGAAAAAACCATTCGGAATTGCTGGAAAAAGGCCAGTCTTTGTGTTATGGAAGATAAGAAATCTGATAATGATGAAAATTCCATAGACAATTATCTCTCAGATGATCAAGAATGTGTTTTGTACATCAAAAATTCCGTAACCCCAACTTGAGGAAACAAGCGGTAAAAAGTTTGGAATTAGTATAGAAGACTATTTAACAGCAGATAATGATCTTATGGTTTTCGCAGTAGTTACTGATGAAGATATTCTCTCTGAAATTACTGATGAGATAAGAAACAATGATGAAGATGATGATGATAATACAGGTCTATCGCAGTCCTTATTGTCATCCCAGAAAAGCTCTTCAATCTGTGAATTCTCTACGGACATTTTTTTCAAGCCTTCCGTCGACAAATGAAGAACATTTTCGTGCACTAGACTCAATGCATACAGTATTGGTGAACTTAACAGTTAAAAAATGAATAAACAAACAAAAATATTGAATTATTTTCAATAAAAAGTGTTTTCAGTTATGTGAATATTTCTGGGATTATTTTCTGAATTTATCTTATTTATTTATTTTTTTAGTATTTAAACCACTATTATTAGTATTTTACAAATAAATTTCTTCTAAATATAGACTTAAAAGTAGTATGTTATGCACCTTAAGCTAATAATAATAATAAAAAAAAAACTCTTATTAAATTCTCAAAATATTTGGGCCCTCGATATAACGATATGCCTCTCTACAACAATATATTTATCTGGTCCCTAAAATATTGTTGTAACGAAGTTTCACTGTATATATATATATATATAAATATTAATAAGTAACCTATTCAATGAATTCATTATTTGAGTAGACTGGAATATGATAGAAAATTCTTTTATCATAAATTACACAATCCATTATAGCATTTTTTATCCCTATAAACAAATGTTTTTAGCTTTATAAATTTTAACCAGAAGACAATAAAACAAGGTTCTTTAGTAAGCATTACATAAATGCTGATTAAGTTAAAAAAAAAAAGGACAACTCTGTTGTATTAGTTTTTAAATGAACTACACTATTTGCAGAATTTTTATTCAGAATATTTTTTCTAAAAAGATGAATATAAAAATTTTTGAATAATAATAACATTTTTATTTTAACCCAAACTTTTAATGGAAAACCTAAACTAATACTTTGAAATTTCTCAATTTACAGATTGCATACTTTTAAGTATAATATTGAATTTGGACAAGGCACACACACATACAGGAAAAAAATTCTAGGCTCTCTAGAATGAATAAAAATTGAATAAGATTTACAGCAAACAACGGCAATAATAAAAAAATCTATAGCAAGTAGGTGAAGCTGTATAAAGCCAAAGATGGCTGATCATGAAAATTATTCAATGACAATTTTTTCATGATTCCAACAATGATCTTATATATGATCGCAAGTCCAAAGCAAATGGTCTTTACATACAGTAATCATTTCTGGGTAATAAACATCTGTCAATCACATGCCACTAATATATGTATAAACTATGCATTTAATAGTTCAAGCAACATGGATGCTCTTGTATTCTTTTTGAAACAGTAAATACATATAGTCTTTGTAAATAGATTTTGATTTCAGAAAATTAGTATGAGGAAGAAAATAAATGATTTTGACATTATAAATATCTCAATAACACAAAAACAAACAAATCTCATTTCATAATTCATAGACTGTATATCTGTAGATTTTTTTTTTATAAAAAAACAATTTAGTTATAAAAGTTAAGATTAATTTCATTTCATGTAAACATAGTCAAAAGCCTTTTTTTTTTCATAACAAAAGTAATTTTATTTTATCTCAATACTTATGCAACTGTTTGTCTTTTTATTGTATAAGGTCCAATACTGGTTAAGCAAAAATAATCAAATGAAGATTGTCAGCCTCAAAATCTTGAAATAGTGCTATTTATTTTTCATCACACCTTTTTAATAAAATAATAGTTTAGTTTAGTTATATTAATGTCCCGTTTAAAGCAACACGAGGGCTATTTTGGGACTGAATGATGGGTACCTTATTATTTTCCACGGGAGGTTGCTGCTGTTCTTTGGGAGTGAACTGTGGTCTAGTAGGCTTGCTTCCCACTGGAGCTGGCACATGTTCCACCTGGTGGTTATTATTGTTGATATTCTGTTTATTATTGATATGTTGCGGTGGTTGTGTGTTACCATTGGGTACTTGAGCCCTGTGTGCAGAAGGATTAGGAGGATGGTGAGAAGTGTGAGGAGGATACTGATTTTGTGCCACAGGTGGTGGTACTGGAGGCATTTTGTTGGGAACCTACAGGATAAAAAAAATACACACATAAGTAAAACATGCTAAGTTCCCCTCCCTGTAAATTTCAATTATAAAAACTAACATATCTATAAACATAATTAGGTATCATGTAAATATATCAGAATGCTCAAAAAATAATAGCAACTTTGAGAATACAGATAAAGCAATGAACAGTTCCACCACAATGAACCGTTTCATTATTTACACAAAATTAATGTGTATTTTTCCAAGCTTATATTTTAAAATTACATCTGCTATAAATGCTTGATATAAGTTTCAGTTATACAAGAAAGAAACTTTAAATAAAATTTTTATAAGGAATTTTTTTTATACATTTCAAATGAAGAAAAAGTATTTTTCATGTACACCTTTTCTTACAAAAGAGTTTTATTCTTTTGATTTTATTTATTTATTTATTTTGATCATATAGATGAGAGCATATATATGAATTCTGAATTTTCCCTCAAAATAGTTTTTCAGAATTTAATTATCAACAGTTTTTTTAAGTGAATGACAAAAAGTTAAATTATGTCAAGGGTTAACTTCTTAATATATTACTTCCCTTTCCAGAAAGTATAAATTACTGATTATAAAATATGAGCTGTCTGCTTAAAGAGAATTTGGAAAAGTTAGTAATTTGAATTTTCTAATATCTTTTGTGTTCTTAATAATATCATTATAATTATACAAAGTGGTCGACAAAAAAAGTATTCCTAATTCTCCAGTACCCCTAACAAAATAAGGTGTGTTGCAGAATTTTTTTTCTTTTCTTCTTTGAAAATTAAATACAGAATTCAACAAAGTTAATCCACATAATTTTAAGAAACAAATTCCCATTTGTTTTTTCAAAATAATTCCTACACTTGCAAGCTTTTTAAAATAGTTTTTCTGCTGCTAATAAGATGTGTACTAGTTAACAACAGTTACATCACATCAATTATTCATTATCATTATTTTCATTATTAGAATTAATATTATGTAGATATATACTATATAAATAAAACCATCTTGGGACTTTTATACTTAATGGATTTATTTACCAGGTCTCTCTAATGCAACCTTGTTTCAACATGATCAGACTGCTGAAACTGAATGAACTACTGAAATTTTGTTTGTTGAATGCTAAAATCTTTTAATACTAAAAAATATTTATTACAAATATTCCATAAATTTCTTGAAATTTGGAATAAAAAAAAAATATTTATCACACATCAAAGAAAACTACTGATAAAAGTTGAAATATTATCAGATATTTGTGAAACAGGATAAACTTAAATTATTTTCTTCTTTTATAGATTTCTAATTTGTCTTCTAAATACCTACGTAAAAAAAAAAAAAAAAAAAAAAAATCTTCATTGTAAAATGTAAATTGAAGCATATTCTTTACATGGCAGAAAATTTAAAGATAGTTCATAAAACTTTTGGAAAACTGATTTTTTTTTTTTGAAAGAAGTATAAATCCAAATATGTCAAGTTTTTTGGGTTATATAATATTTTGCTGAAGTACCAAACATTTGTCAATGCAAATGCTGATAGTAAAAATATCGGGTACTTTTCCATTATACCGGCGCAAATATCGCCAAACAGACTTTTTGGCGACAGCACACAGTCGCCATTTCGGCGCAGGTGACAAAATGGCCGCGACTTTCTTTAAAAATATTACTGCCGACGATATTCTGTTTCGCGTTGATTGCATCATTAATGGCAATTTTTCGCCTGCGCCGGTATAATAGAAGAGTACCAAAAGTAGTTATTATTGAATCAAATATTAAAAAAAAAAAAAAAATTAAAACTTCTGATGTGAATAAAACTGTTGGTTTGTAAATTTACAATACAATAAACATAATACTTAAAATTAAAGGTTCCATAATAGAAAATAAGTATACATTTGAGTGGTGAGCTTGAAATATTTCCATTACAGCTCTTTGCTTATTTTAATTCAAATGTATTCAGAAGTTAATTTGAAAATACTAATTTACTTTTGAATTATTGAAACTCTTTAAACACATTTCAAGTAATCTACTATAAACAATGAAATAAAATAAATTTATCAAGCAGAAATTTTTTATATGACATTCTGTTTTCGGCTGTTCAGTATCATGATTTTAATTTCAAAAAATTTTAGAAATTAAGAAAACAATTGAAAGAAATAATTTTGTTAATTCAAGATTTAAATAAAATGCCTCTTAAAAAGATATTTAAATAGGAAACATAAGAATGGTAATTTGTACCTCGGGATGATAAGGTTGGTCATGATTCCAATCCCCATCCCTGTCACGAGATCGAACATGATCCTCTATTGAGTCAAATGGAGGGGGACCAACACCTTTGGGAGCTCGCTCTTGACCAAACGGAGAAGTATCCCTTCGATACCCTCCAGCTGGATGGACTTGCCCACGATTGGAATGTGGAATGTGTTGATGACCATGATGATGAGGGTAATGTCCATGATACACTGGAGGTCCACCGGGTGGAGGATGATGGGTCTCATCTTCTGGTACTGGAGGAGGCAAACGACTTAGGTAATCCCTACGAATCTGTGGTGGACTCTCCTTTCTTAAGGAGTTAGACCTGGTGACAGAGATGGGACCATTACGGTGAACCTGTACAGAGTTTGAACCATAGCTGCCACGCACTATAGTCTGTGAAGGGAGAAAGAAGGGGGAAAAAAAAAGAATTAAAGGTGAGATTTTTTTTAATACAATACAAATGATCATGCAAATTACAGAAAGAATATAGCAAAATAATTTAATTTTGTATATTAATAAAAGTTTAAAAATTGTGTGTTACAAACACAAACTTTCCTTCAATTTCAAAAAATCCTTCTATTCATTTGAAATTTTGAATCTAAATTTACAATAAGAAATGATAAATCATGAAATTTCTTAGCTACATATCTAACATTTTATACAGGAAAGTAAACAACTTGCAGAAATTCTAAATGCCTATGATTATTAATTTTGCCTAATATACAATACGGGAGCATATTTTAAATTTATATATTAAGGGGTAAAAATTGAAATTTAGAAAAAATGAAACTTTAAGAAAACTGAGTAACAATTAGAACAACATTACATCCAAAAGAATATTGAAGGAATCAAAATATTTTCTTTATAATCTTTCTTAGATTTACTTAAAATATACAGAATTTTACTTCCACTGAAACATTTAATAAAGACATAACAAAAAGTAGCTCGGAGGGATTAAAAAAACAGAATTTGATGTGAAGGATATAAATGATTTTTCAATCAAAAACAGATCATAAATTTCAATTTAAGGCAAAATAGATAAGAATATAAATATATAAAAACACAAACAAAATTTTAGGTATCAACATTAGTACAAATATAACGCATCTCTTCAAATTCAAGGCAGTAAATTCTTTCGGAAATACATTCATATTGTTATTACCAGTGGTATCATGCAAATCATATTTATTTTTAAAAGAGAGAAGGGAACAATATTGTAAATTTCAAAACAACACTTATAGATAATACTCAAACACTTTAAGAGCAAAACATCAGGGAATACTTAATCCTGTTGCTCTTATAACTATTAAAACTACTTTTCCGTCTTCTATGAGCACACAATATTGCTTGTTCTACAAGGCATTCTAAATGACATTAAGTACTGTAATGATATAGTATCGTAGGATATATTGTTGTAAAATAAAAGTAAGAACACCACAAAAACTTAACATGTTTAATTATACAATTTATTCCTTAAATGATAAAATAATCATCAAAGAATAAATTTCTAAACAAACATTCGATAATAAAGAGCTGTTATATATGATTTCAGATTCAAATTTTAGCATCTCAAATCATTAGAGTAAAGGCATTTTTATAATAATTTTAATATATAAAATTCAATTAACTTGCGTAATTATATAATTTATTTCTAAAATGATAAAACAATTAAAAAATAAATTTCTAAAGAAACATTTAATAATAAAGAGCTGTTATATACTTATTTCAGATGCAAATTTCAGTGTCTCAAATCATTAGAGTTGAAGGCATTTACATAATAAGTTGAAAGAAACTTACATGAGACTTGATGTCCATCATCTCTATCGGGGTAATCTGTGAGGGGTCGATGATAGGCTTTGGGCGGTTGGTGTGTGGTTGAATGAGGCTGGCCCATTGGGGTGGAAGACCTACAAACTTCCCCTCTTTCCTATCATAACCTGTGTGAACACGGTGCTCGAAATTGGTTGGGGCAGAGATGATGGGCTTCTTTTTCTTTTTGGCGAACATTATATGGTACCTGAAAGTATGATTGTCACAAATTGGTTCTATTTATCATAATTTTAAAAAGGAAAAAAGAAATATTCATTCCAATTAACAATATCAATTCAAATAATAATAATTAATATAAAGGCAATGGTTTTTTTTTTTTTTTTTCAAAAAGGCAAGTGCTTTTTTGGAAGTTATCTTTTGCAATAGTATACAATATAATTTTATCATAAATTTACAGATTTCTTTCAAATTTTAACTATAAATGATAATTTTTTCAAAAATTGGTTTCTGTTATGTGCACATTTACATTCCATTTGCATAATGATACATTATATAGCAAATCAGAGCAACCATATATAAAAAATAAATAAATAATACATCCTTTATATAATATTTGAAAAATAAATAAGTACAATAATAAATTGAAAAATAAATCAAAAATACTACTACTAAATCCTTTATATAACATTTGAAAAAGCTCATATAAAAGAATAAATGATAAACTCATTGGAATCTCAGATATAGAAGTATTAAAATTCAAATTACAATAATATTAATTTAAAATCAAACTATATTCAAATCACACAGCTTCCAAGAAATTTTTTATTAATAACATCATACTTTGCTCATAAGTCAAAACTATGATTTTGCAATATGATTTCTGTTGAATAATTCTAGAGATATTAAATAAATTATGAAAATTATTCTGTTTTTAATATTGACATTAAAAAAGATTAATAGTTTCAGTAAAAAATGTTTCTATATTAATAGCAGCTTTAATCATCACCACTTTAATAATGAAATAGATAACAGATAATTAGAGAGTCAGATAGTACATTATAGGCTTAAGGCCTTTATAAGTGCTTGAATGAATTATATGACTCTCGAAATTTGAATAATACCTTAATAATAATAATCGACTTTACTAATATTTTGATGAAGTAGCTATTAAAAGACAAGTAACTAAGTATTTAATTGGCAATGACGTCACAAAGTATTTAAGGTGTACGACTATATTAAAAAACGATCTATCGACTACATTGGTGATTTTTTTAAATTCTTATTATTTCTTGTAGTTCAGACTTTTCTCTTTCCAAAGCAGTTCATATTTTCTAGGAATAGAAAGGCCTGACCTACCATTGAGGGTTACATATTTGTTTTAGCTACAATTTTCTCAAAACTTTAATGCTTGTAAAATTTCTCCACCGTTAACATGATATCCCCAAAACTAATTGAGGCATTTACATAAAAATTTCAGGCTGTTTTTTAAATAATTTGGACAAAGAAATGAGCCAAAAGTTTTTTCTTTAGTTAGAGGTGTCCAAACTTTTCGCGGCACGGGCCAGATCGAAATTAGATCCATGTTATACGGGCCACATATATATACAAATTGAAAAATATCATTATGAGTAAAGTAGCATTAAATACTATTAATTAATACTATTTTATTGTAACTTGAAAATACAAAATACTAAACAAATAAAGTATAATTATATAATTATTTTATATAAATTGAAATATTTTCATGCAACTTCTAATGCGAATGATGAAACTGTTTTTTGTTGTTGTTGTTGAAGAATGTCTTTATAGTTGGGATCAAAATTTGTTACACCAATCATAAGCAATGACTGCAAATGATCATCAGATAAATTTGCTCTATATTTTGATTTGAGATACTTCATTCGAGAAAAAGTTTGTTCGCACACGTAAGTAGTCCCCAACATTGAAATGAATTTACGAACAAATTTCTTCAAATTTGAAAACTCTTTTGCATCCAAATATTTATAAAAATCTATTAAGTTTCCTTCCTTGTATTTGTCCTTGATTTGTTCGTTTGCTTGAAGATCAATAATTTCTATTTGAAGCTGGCTTGAAATTTCAGCAACGTTGCAATCAAATGGATTTTGGAACAGCCGAATTTCTTTTGAATTCATGTCCAAATCAGAAAATCGCTTTTGAAATTTTTCTTTTAAATTGGCGATGATCTTTACTGCAAATGCAATTGGAAATTGTTCTTCAGTTTTTTTATTAAATTCGTCGCAGCACGGAAAATGCGTAAAATTACATTCAGTCACTTGACTTTCGAATAATTGTAGTTTTGTTCGAAATACTTTAATTTGAGAGTATAAATGGAAAATTAAATTGTTTTTCCCTTGGAACTTTAAGTTTAAGGTATTTACGGTATTTAAAGGTATTATTTAAGGCCACGTAGTTTTTCGATATACCTTTATGAAAATGAAAAGGTTTGGGCGAAAACATCATTATGTTTTAAAACCCTCCGCGGGCCGGATAAAATCACTTGGCGGGCCGGGTTTTGCCCGCGGGCCGTAGTTTGGACACCTCTGCTTTAGTTAAATAATTTTTCATTTATAGGTGTTTTTCGAAAAGTTAAAATGTAAATTTATGGTAAAAATGTTTATATGCTCATGCTTTTACCCATAACTTCTTTGCATCTCAAAATGTTTCTTAGAATTCGGTTCATTTCAGTCATAATCATATTCTATAACTTACTTACAAAGAAAAATAAGATTGCTGCATTACAATTTTTTGTAGAGTGTAAACCGTTTTGGTTAAATTTCGATAAAATTTACAACACATTTACATATTTCTCAAAATATAATACATTTTCAAATATATATTTTTTTGAATTTATAGTATTTATAATTGACAATGTATCTAAAAACCGTAAATAGTTTAAAAAAAAATTCATGTTTTCAAAATTTTTCCTTCGAACGCAGTCGGATACCTTGACTGACCATTTAAAAAAGGATCAAACCATTATGTATAAGCATTACCATTTACCTTTAAAGTATTTAACTGACTGGTCGCCAAAGGCGGCTAGTATTCAACAAAATAAACACATAAAATTGTTACGTTGAAAACTTCATCACATCAATGAAAATAAATCGAATTCTATATTTATTTAATCGCAATTATAATAATTACAGGTGCCCTCAAAACTTCCGCATTACTTGAAACCAAATGTACGATGCCATGGTCAAAGATCGATCGCTAGTTGACTGATTTGTCACGACTTTCGAACGCCTGGCAGAAGTTTTGAAAACTCGTCGTGCAATCGACCTCGAACGTCTTCATGGAGTTCGATGGTTACGAGATTTGACACTGCTGAGAGCCAAAACAATAGTCGGCAGGACCAGAAGAACATATTTCCGTTTCGGTGCGCGCGTAGGAAAATGGCAAAGCCTTGCGTGCCGGCTACCGAAGGTCAAGAGGTTTTAAGAAATTTTAACTTCTGAATGCGATGATACGGCCTCATGTTTGGGTTATTATTATTAGAATTTTATTGTACACGAAAATAAACCTTTTGTTAGGCTTAGTGTTCCGCTTTGCCGCCTTTTCGGACTGGAATTCCCAATGAAGAACGGATGACTTCATTTGTACAATCCTGCTTTCTGAGTGAAAAAAGCAACATTGCGACATCCAAAGCAATGTGGTTGGAAAAAAATAAACAAGTTAGTGGTAAAACGATGTTATCTTTACTTTTCGAGGTAATCGTTTTTATTTAATCAGAATACAAATATTTTATGTTAAAAAGTTTCATTTCTTTCTACTTGAGATTAAATTCCAAGTCGCATATGAAAACAGAACGAAAAAAAAAAAAAAAAAAAAGAACAAATTTTTCGCAAGAAAGAATACTAATTAGGTTTGCAAAGCCATAAACGTGACGAACAAGATTTTACACACCGCACTGTAATACATTATTTACACATCTTCCAAGGAAGAACTGATGCAAAACGACGTATAAATGAAAAGATGCGTAGTTGAATTTTTAACAAGATTATTAAAAACGATTTTATTATATCTTTTATTTAAATAAATGTATATATTTAATAAAATAAGTAGATATATAATTTAAGTGTTTTATTTATATTAAAGATTAATACGCAGTATTAATTTATTACTACACGATGTTCAAAATAACAATTACAAATTTTAAAATTAAACATTCATTATACAAATAAGAAAAAAAATCATACCTTTCAGGTATATTGTGAATACAAATTACACTCTTCTTATTTTGTGATTTATAAAAATATAGGCAATTTCTGATGTCATATGAAATGCTCACTGTCCATCAGTATGAAATACAGTATTATGACTCGAATGATTCAATGAGTGTTTTTGGGCAGTGTTTTGAGAAACCAAATAAGTTTAGGATGAATTAGATTTATATAGTATAATTATCATCGCTTAATTGTCGTTATTTGTTTTTTACTAATTCACCAACTGAGATGAATTCCAAATTCACGATAACGATTACATAATTCACATACTCATTAAAAATTATCTTTTCCCTCTAATCTGTAAACGACGCATAGCTAAAGTTTTGCACAGCACAAGCGAAGAGCTTTATTCATTATACAATCAAACCTCGTAAAACAAGCGATTCGCATGACGAACTAAGCAAAATGCTAAAAAGTATTTTCTTAGCAATCGATGTTTTAGCAAAAAGAGTGGCGAGGAGATATCTTGACTTTATATGCAAGATTAATCTTTTTCTCATCTATCAGTTTGTATTGAGTTCTTTCTTGAACACTTATTTCTGAATGAAGGAAGTTTTGGTTGGATAGCGTTGTCAAATGAGATGCTGAGAAGTCTGAGTAAATGTTTGTGGAACTTTAATCAACAAGATTTTCTCCCTGGCGAAGGTTATGGATAGCAATGCCATCGATGAGCTGGTGAAAGAACTAAGTCAGAACTACTAAAAAGCTAATGAAGATAGCTTTCCAAGTAAAAAACTGCGATGGAGATTTGGCCAGGTGAGGAAAAAATAATGGAAGCATCATTCTAATAAGGCAATAGTTATAGGCGCAATAAACTCATTTAACGATAATAATGTAGAGCCAAATTTTGAAGTGCTGTCAGAGAGAAATGTTCTTAAAAACCATTTTCCTATAAAAAAAGTGTGCATTATAAATAATAAATTTTATAATTATAAATTTGTTCGAGTATTTATTCTGAATGGAATGAATTGTTCGATTTTTCATGGATTCCATTCGAAGAAACGTTCTCCTTTGTCAAACGTCGGATTACGAGTAAAATTCGGAAACGAATAATTCTTGTTAAATGAAGTTCCACTGTAAGGGTTACGAATGAATCGAGATTATGATGAAGGAATAATCGATTTTTTCAGGGCATATCCATCACTGAATGTCAATAGCTAAGATTGTTTAAGACAAAAATATAATTTTGAACATAGCTAACTTATCCTTCATCAAATAAAACAAAAATGGGAAAAATGGATTAAGTGTTTCTAATTACCAGTATTTATTACATTTTTTTTTTCCTTAAAAAAGGTTTAAAAGAATGATAGAAAATAAATATTAAAAGAACGATGCCTGATTCCAAAATTACCCTAGTTTGCCAGATTTGACGAACATCTGTTTAGAAGCCTCGATACAAAAGAGACATATAAGCCAAACAACGATAAAAGAAAAACGAAACATGAAGTCTCACGATACATTGTTTTAAAATGGAAATTAAAATACAGAAGGACCTACAATATTTAAAACTGAAAAATAATTGAAATTCCCTTTTTTTAAAAACACTCTTTCATAGAAGGCAAACTTTCATATATGCGATAAAGATATTCGGATAATTTTTTGTCTTTCCCTCTTTTAATTTAAAATTCATTCAGCTGAATTTTAATTCGTTCTTTCAAAGCATTTTTGGTAATAGGAATTATATATTATCTCAGCATTTGATTCTAAATATTTAATTTCAGCTAGGTTATTTAAGTCTGTCTTGGAGTCTCTCGAAACTTGGGTGTTCTGATAACATCAATCACGTCTTCTTGACTTTCATGAATGCGACATCCGTCCAGTTTATGCCTCATGCCATCATGCGAATCTGCATAACAAAGCGTTAAGAAATCCAATCACGCAAAGAAGAGAAGGAAAATTTCATTAAAGCAAAGAAATAATTACTCTCTGATTATTCCAGATCAAAGAATTGTCATTATTCAAAATCTTCGTGTCACTAGACATTAAATATTTTTTGTTTCTTTTGACTATTTTATCAACAGAAAAAGTGACGTGACAAAAATTCAGTGGTCAGAAAATTTATAATAAGAATTTTTTTAATGCTGATATACAATTCTGCTAGCGATGCTACAAAATAGTTTTGAAGCGATTAGTTATTGTTACGCTACTCTTATTATTCATTCAATTTCTTTCTATTCGTAATAACAGCTACCAGTTCTCTATCAGGTACTCTGAACGTATTATCTGCACAGTAATTACATTTTATTATTAACATGTTTAAAATTATTTTACACGAGCTATTACCCGCGACTTTGTTCGTGTCGAAATTTTGACGTATATGTACGAAAAACTATCAAATAATGACAAATAAAAAAAAACCTAGCATAAAAATGATACATTTAAAAGGATAAGCATAAACGATAAATATATAACAAATACAGCTTAATAACAAAAACACGCAACTAACGTAAAAACAATTTATTTATATTGAATCCCAAAATAAAACAAAACAGCAAATCAAGTCCGGCCAAATCCCTTTTATTTATTAATCGAGTTGGAGGAAGTAATAACACTATTATACACATCAACTTTTAATTCAAACGAAAACACAGTTGTCGACAATCACACGCGAACTTTCAACGCCAGTTGGCGTAACGCACGTGATTGACTTTCCTACGCCAGTTGGGGTAACGCAATACAGATTAGAAATTTTTATTTCCTTTATTCTACTTTCTTTTAATTTAAAATTACTTCAAAATGTATCCGAAAGATTGATTCACGAACAAAATGAGATTTTAAATTCACCAGCGGGTGACCGAGCTCCGCTCGGAGAAAACAGGTATCGAAGCTAACTCGAAGATTTTAATTTTCAATTGTGATTTATCAAAACAATACATGTCATAAGAAAATTTGTGAAACCATTGGTGAAAAGATAAGCGGTTAAAGTGCACCATTGTAAACTATTCTATACAAAGGTAAAGTAAAGGTAAAGATTGAAGTGTGTTGAAGTTCAATATTTTTGACAAATTTATTTAGAAAAACCAAACATATATACATACATAAGAAACATATTACAAACCTATAACAGCATAAACATAATAAACATTAATCAACAGCACGTTACCGCTTTAAACCTATTAGGCAATAGACAAAGAAAATTTAAGTGCTGCCTTCTATAGCCATTATGGCGAACTAATAAAGTTTGAAAATATCCTATCTGTAACTCCGAACTGCTCGACCGCAGCGCTTCAAAACCGGCGCCAATCGATTCCTCGTGGCCAAAAACCCTAGACCCCCAAGTTTACCGGAGTTTATTAATTCTGGGGCGATTTTCGACTTGGCAACCATTCCTCGTATTATAAGATTAAACACAAAGAAAATAAATAGAATCTATCCCAATCTATAAATATAATGGATTTGACCGGCTGTTTTGTTTTACTTCGGGTATACAATGTAAATAAATTGTTTTTACGTTAGTTGTGTGTTTTTGTTATTAAATTGCATTTATGTTATCTATTTTTCGTATATGCTCATACTTTTAAATGTATCATTTTTAAGTTAGGTTTAGTTTTTTCAAATTTATCATTGTTTAAAAGTTTTTCGTATATATACATCTAATTTTCCACGCGAACAGTCGCGGGTAGTTGGTAGTTCATTACAAAATTTATAAAATGAAATAATGATTGATTATAGGTCTGAAAAAGGTTTAAAAAAAACTGTTCAAACAAAATCAAGACCATGACACTCGGAAACGAATTTTAAGTGACAAAAATACTGAATGCTCTAAAGAAGAAAAAAGAAAATCGGTTGTTTACTAATAAGAGCATGACGAATACAGTCAAAACCTGAACAAAAACAGATAGAATGAATGAGTAATATAAATTAGAATGGTTCGCATTCGGTAAAAAGGCATATATTATTATTATTATTCTTTGCAATCAAGAAAACCAAACCGACCAAGATAAGAAGGGTTTACAACTTTTTCCTATTAATTGAATTTCTAAAGTATTCAAAATGTCCCATAATTTATAATTAAAAAATGCTACACATTTGTGTGTGTGTGTGTATACAGATTACAATCGGACTCCGGTTTATCAGATTGATCAGCCCGAAAATTTTATTCGTTAAATCGAGGGGTTTTCTTATTATCAAATTCCAAGAGGGGAAAAAAAAAAAAAAAAAAACAGCTTATATTTTATGAAATCTCCATGTATAATTAAACAAACATCGATAGAATAATTAATTATAATTCAAATATAATTAGAAATTGCACACTTTTTATTCAGCAGTAAAAAATACAGTACATACTTACACACTAATTAATTTGAAATAAATAAATATATCTGAGTAATGTTTTGCAATTTCCAAAATTCTTATTCGGGGGAAAAAAATACTTTCTGACTTAATGGCGAAGTGCAAGAAAAACAATAACAACATTGCATTATCTATATCCAACTGCATTAGGAATATTTTTACATTCCAAACTATGCAAGTCAGCGGAAAAAGTTCTAAAAAAGAAGTTTTTTCGGAATAAGAAACAACTTTAACAATTCCATCGATTTCTGCATCAAAATCGCTATTCACTAGTTTCGACAGATCAACAACTTCATTAAATTAGTTGCACAGGTAGATAGTCATTACATGTGGTACAATCATTAATTTATCCCAGGAGGGACATATTTTTTTAAAATAAATGATTGCGCATAATTTTTTCTTAAGGGTCGATAGAAAAATATTACTCCACCAATTTACATCACTCTCAACTTGTGTACGCACGTGGAGAGCAATTTCGAATGACTTTTTAGAAATTTGGTCCCAAGATTGCCTCACAAAATATAAAGCATCAAAAACACTGGTTTTACATCTTTCCCCTCTCACCCCGCATTTTCGTCCGGTTATATCTAAATTTTTCTCACAAACAACTCACTGTAAACAGAAGAAATGATACTCAGTTGTGCAATTTGCAAGGAAGAATAAGATTCTGATGTTTTTTTTTTTTTTGAAATTCTATATTAAAGTTTATGCTGGATATCCATCAATAATAATAATTAAAAAATCTTTTGTATCTTTAGACTAATTTAAAGATGTCAAAAAGTCTGTAAATAGGAAAGATGTAATCCGATTTTTTTGGCGGCATATTTTGTCGATAAGGTGTTTACATTTTTAAGATACCGAATATCACTGCTTCCTCTATCATAAATGACTTCAACTTGTCAATTCCACTACCCTTAACAGCAAACGAAACGATAATCCTTATTTTATTTTTTCTTCATATTTCATTTCTAGGGCAAAACGTTGGTAAGTCATAAAATGACTGTTTTATCTAAACTGAAAATGTTGGGAGTTGAAAACACCTTAATTTAGGCCGAGCAATTTTATTTTTCAATATTTTACTACATTTTTATTTTTATTTGCTTTTCCTCAGCACTTTTTTTGGATTGAGAGGTATCTTTTCAAAAACAGTCGACCCAACCATTGTATGCATAAAACTGATTCACATTACATTTTTCGGCAACTTAAGAGGATTTTTTTTGTTTTGTTATTTTTTTGGTCTAAACAATCGCTAGTTATTCGAATAAGTCAAGGTTCAGAAAACAGAAAGAGTGGCTTTCAATTATTTTACTATTTTTGACGATTTTTCGTCACATTCTGTAGATTGCTTTTTCAATTTTTGTTCTATTTCAACAAAAAGATTTCAAAGTGGTCTGCTAAAGCTTTTTTTATCGCCCAACATTCTTGTCAAATTCAAGTAGAAAGTTATGCTTTTTTTTTTTTTCCTTAAAGGAAAAATATTTTTATCTCCGACTATTTAACATGCTTTACAATGTTAAAAAAAATCATTCAGTATTGAGTTATCGTGCTTACATGCATATCAAAATATAGATTGGCAGAAGTCAATCCCTTAAGGGATTTACTAGAAAATTTGATACATATCTACACTTTAGATGGTTACCAAATTTTACCCTTCGTTTTATAGTTATCGAGTTAATTTATATTCAAACAACCGCACTTTCTCAGAAAGGATTCTAGTTCAAATTTTGATAGAAATATATGGGAATCGCATACAAATTTTCATCCGCATAGCTCAAAATATTTTCGAGTAATCAGACATACAGACAAAATAAAAATCTATATCAATAAAAATGAATGTTTGTTCAGCATGTCTTAATGGTATGCGCAGCCGTACCATTCATCAGATTGCGATGAAACTTCGAATATTATTACTTGCACTTATTTCTTTCTGTTGAAGATGGAAAAAAACAAACAAAAAAAACCCTTAAGTTTTGAAAAAAAAAATAATTAAAAAATTAGAATTAACATTATTTACGCTTCTCTTTTATATATCACTCAATTTCAAAGAATGTATTCATTTTCAATACGAAAATAAATATTTTTCTTCCATTTCTAATTAAACAAGACAGTTATTTTAAATGACAAACGATATTCCTAAAATTATTTCTTCTGCGGCATAAATGAGCCGGGTATCAGCTAGTAAAGAATAATGAAATAATCCGGTCTCGGGGAAATTTGAAACGTAGGAATTCGTCAATATTTCGATTTTGTGTGTGTGCGTTTTAATGATTAAAATAATTTCTCTTAAGAGAAAGTAAAGAAATGACGTTACATCCTCATAAAATTTAGAAAACGGAATAATCGGATATTCAGTAGTAGCATTATAATGTCTTAGAAATGGTTTTCCTTAGAAAGTCACGAATAGATTGATTAGTTTTTTTATGGCGCAAAGGCCAATACTGGTCAAGCTGTGCCTAACTTGCAATAGCTTAAAATATTAAAATACGAAGAGGGATTGCATTAAAGCCAGGAGAAGTAAAATTAAAATAACTAAGTGAAAATATGAATGATATATTATACATGAAATTGATATCAAGTAAAAATGAAAACACGCTAACATGGTACGGTTCTCCATGTCTTTCAAATTTGGATAATCGCTGTCGAATAACCATAACATATACAATTTTAATATAACATTGTTTTAATACATGACAGTTTGGCAGAATCACAAACAGGAAGTTTAATCTAAACGATTTAAGGGGTACGTGTAAAGTTAAAACTTCAAAAATCGTTCAAAATATCAGATATTTTTTTATTGCTTCAAAATGTTTTCTGGCCCTTTAGCTTTCAAACAATACCAAGATATTGTAAATATTCGGAATCATTCTGGAGTTATCCGATTTTTTATGAGGTACTTTATCTAACAACTCTAGTTTCATTTTTATTAAAACTCATTTTATGAAGAATGATATTTATTATTCCACTATTCACTTCCACACTTCATTCAAATAATCAAAACTCAACAACAACAATAAAAAAACAATTCTTCATATATCAATATAATCTGTATGAAACAGTGGATTGTTAGTGCCTCCATCAAAGTTATGTTTATAGCAATAAATTTTTAATAGCTATTTAAATGTTAAAATTACAAAAATAAAACATTCGCTATTTTATTCATTGTTGATGAAAAAATTCTTCAAAAAAAAAAAAAAAAAAAAAAAAAAAAAAAAAAAAAAAAAAACTATAACCTTGTAACTTGATAGAGGAAGATATCACGAAAACTAATATTAGGCATCATTTCCATCTAGAATTGTGTGTCTGAACAAATTAGAATTCAAGGCACCATGTTTCAAATGATATGCTAATTAGCTCTTTAAATAATTAATAATTAGTGTAATATTTTTTCTCAATGAAATCAGTTTAAACATATATTAATAACCTACTGTGAAAAAATTGGATTCTAAAAGCAAAATGACGTGGTTCGTCCCAAAATAGCCCTGTGTAGCTTTACAACGGGACGATAATATAACTTAACTAAACTAAAAAACTTCCGAAATTTTTTTTAACAGTTTTAATTTTGAAGATGTACGTTCTTCCGAAAAGTGAGCTGAAGCTGAGAAAAACTCATTAAATGTAGAGGTTAACACAAACTGACGAATAATAACTCGTGAAATCATTGGGAGATAACATTTATCAAATCCGGACATCGAATGAAATGTTTCCATTTAAATTGAAACATTCCATATCTTCTCACAGAAAAAAGTTTGGCCCATCGTATTTAAATCGTTTTTTCTCTTCACCATAGTGTTCCATAGAAACTTTTAGGATTGCCAGAGTATGTGTCAGCGGAAAGATTTGGTTTAAAAGGGACAGCTCATATTCAACACGTGAAAGGTCACCACGACAATTATACTATCTATAGAAATAGAAATGAGTGTTTGTCTGTATGTCTTTTATGCCTTCCTGCACCGTTCATCCGATTACGATGAAACTGGGTCCGCTTATTGTTTACACCTATGGGATGGTTATAAAGATAGTACAAATATCTAAAAATTAAAAAATATATATAAATAAAATCGAATCTCAGCCGCATCTATTTATTAAAGACTCATCTCCAAATAACTCGCAGGGGCGACAATAGATTCTGTCGATAAGGCTGAATCAAAGTTAAACTTTAATATTTTGTAGATGATTTATATGACACTGTACGCAAATGTCATACAAATCATTCTCGCAGATAACTTTATTACAGATTACGCGAGAGAGATTTGGGAGACCAACTCTGGGGATTTTAAATTTTAATTAAATTTTAGCGTTTTTCGCACTCCCAAAAATATTGTAGAACAAATAAATTTTGCACCATCAAAAATTTCAAAAATTATCTTTTCAACTATATTAACGATTTTATGGTATAAATATATTTTCTAAGTTTGATAAATTAAAAAAAAATATTTGAATAACATTTTCTAGCATTAAACTCGAGAATTCTGAACGAATATGAAACGTGTCACGAGATACAATAAATAGATTCTTTCATTAACATTCTGAAAGAATACCATTACAATTATAAAAGAATTCATGAATCTAATATATAAAAAAGGAGATTTGTTTGTTCATATTTTATATGCTGTCGTAACATTTGTCATATTTTGATAAAACATTGCTAATTTATTGATTGATTGCACTTAATATTTTTTTCGGCGGCAGCAACGCGAATATAACCACTATTCACGGCGAACCGGATTATCACCGAAGGTGACTAATAATAAGGAAATAAATAGTTAGGTAATTTATAGCTACCCGATAATTTCTTAAAAATTAACATTTCGAGATCTTTAATCAGATTTAATTAAAACAAAATCATATGAAAGATATCAGAAAATAAAACTTTATAACGAACGGAACAAAAGAAACCGAAGAGCGTCTGAAACAGCGATTCACAGGTGATTCTTCCATATTTACCAAGCATACGAGCCCTGCGGTGGTACGGCCGATCGGATTTTAACCGAGCGCAAATCCTGAACAACAACTTCCAAAAACCACACAGCATGGCAGTAGTTATGCTAATTCTAAACTAGTATTTTCATTTTCTATATTAGGTTTGCGAATAATGCAATATTCAAATTGTCAATGCATTATAAGAATTTTTTTAACCATCCATCTCTATGAAATAAAATTGAAGACGGCCATATTTAATTATTAATAATGAGTGTAGAAAAATAAAAATTCAATGAAATTGTACAAAATTCAAGGAAAGAAAAACGATTATTAAAGAAATTTAAATGAAGTTACACTTGAATTACTTCGATCGTTTCAAAATGATACTTTATATTTATCCAAAATTTTTCATATTTTACTCTTTTTTAAAAATTTCTTTTATTTTTGACGCGATAATCTTTATAAGTTGAGATATTTTTCTACAAATTACGATATAAATCGTGCAAAAAGGCATCCAAAATCTTATACAAAGCAGGCTGTTGAACTTAACCTACATTACCGACCTTTGCCTTCTTGGGTAATAAATGCTTAGAAATAAATTTCTTCAAAGTTTTAATTGCAATTATATATAAATAAAAAATTAAGAAGCATTTTTTTTTTTTTTACTCCAACACAAACCAATACTAAACATATTTCTATCAAATCGTTCTTGCAATTATTACAAAAAATAAAGGTTTAAAAAAAGTTCTTATAAAGTGAATTAATTAAAGACTATGCATTCTTTGAGGAATGGAATTAAAAAAAAAAAGCCAAAACATGGCAAAAAAGATAAGATATATTTTACTTTATTGATACTTCAAAATTTTTTTAAAACTGTTCTGATTCACTGTGTTTTAAAAATTTAATCGGAACTTGTACCATTCCTTGTAATAATAAGAAAATTTAAATTCAGACAGCATATGTTTAAGTAGTTTTAATAATTCCAAGAAAAAATTTTGCTTTTTAGGGCTTTTAAAAATAATTTAATCTAATTTTTAGTAAATCTTTCCCAGCTGTGTTGCATTTCTTTAAAATGCACATTTCTGGATGGGTGCGATGCACTTAGATGATAAAACGAATTTTACTCTCCCATTTTTTTTCTTGACTAACAAATAACAATTTGAGTAGGTAAAGGTTAAATGACATACACAACCTTTGATCTAGCATTGAAATTAACAAATAGAAATATTTATTTGGCGTTTCATTTGAAGAACTTGCCTTGCACAATTATATATACCTATTATTGAAACAAAAATATAAATGAGGATTGCAAAGCCCCTTCCCTCCCCACAATTTAATGCATATATCAATATTTTCGTCACTATAATTTTGTGGATGCCGACAATCTTAGCAAGTTTTTCATCCCAGGATATTAT
>JAPMOQ010032560.1:130513-155987 GCA_026543055.1 Argiope trifasciata | reverse complement strand
CAAGCAGGTGCGGTGGAAAAAAAAGGCACAAAATTAATTTCCCCTCGTTTTACACAGCATATTTTGAGAGGGAAAGTATTGTTTACAGAGCTGATGTATTATTAAGATTCTCATAGGGATTTCTGAACATGTGACTTTCAAAGCAGGGGAAACACAAGGATCTTTTTATAGAATTATTTGTTTAGGTCAGCAACTTAGTTGTTTACTAAGCATTTCTTAAAATAATTAAGTAAATAATGTGGAATCGGACCAGGAAATAATAGAATATTTTAGAATGACTTTGATTTGGGCAAAATTAAGATGAAACTTTGGATTTTAATTAAATGTTAAAACATCATCACACACATACATACATATATACGCACGCACGCACACGCACACACACAAAAGGCGAGTTAACAAGTTAAAAAAAATAAGTTGGTTGCAGATGCATCGGTGAGCAATGTCTTGACTTGTGAGAGACCTATGAAACCGCGCACTATTCTGATGGAACAATATGACTGGATTCTTTCAAAGAACAGGTTGATAGCGATTCACTGAATCTAGCAGGTTCTGTTACCTCGTCAACAGCTTTCCGGAGGATTTTCTAAATTTCTTTGACAAAGGAGATTGTTTTTGTTCGTAGTGGATACTAATGGTTGTCTTGACTTCTTATCTACTCTGACAACACTTTTAAAACCATCGGCGTTACCTACATCCCATTTATAATTATTGCTGTACTACGGTAAGCCGAAAATCAGCCGGGAAGTTAGGACATAAGATTTTTCTTACAATATGCGAATACTTGTATACAACTGACCACCCGCCACCACTGAACGTAGCAGTATCGACAGGATTTGTTGTGGTCGATAATATGAGAATACTATTCGAAATTTGACATTTTAATCCCCAAGATAGGAAGTTTTGAATATCTAACCACAAGCTATGCTAATACGCTATAGGTATTCGAAGTGGATAAAACCAGTTCTGACAAGTCGGTCACAGGACATCTTTCGCTCATTTAACGGTATATGGCTTTTAGAAGGCTAATAAACTCAGAAAATACTTTGGTTTTCGAAGCATTCTGAATAATACCATGTCATGCTTCCTATATTGTCGGATTAAGTTATCACGGAATGTAACTAAAGGGGACAGGATTTCGAGAGTTCGGATTTATCATAAGAATTGGAAGTTATACATTTTCTTCAAAAAATAGTAGCATGGAGGATCATTTTCAAAAGCATGATTAAATGGATTTTGAACTGTGATTAAAAAGATGTGAATTATGATTTAAAGGATGCAATGAAAGTTACAATAACTGGTAACTGAGATTGAGACAAGAATAACAAGAGAACTTGCTATGAACTTCCAGAGCATATATCAAGAGATTTTCATTCTAAGATTAATTCAAATATTTCAACTACGTTTTGTTATAAGTTTTAAACGCCGTTCTCCCCTTTCGCTTTTATAGACGTACGCTGTTTTTTATAACTGAAAAATAAACTACTTAAAGTACTTAAACATTTTTTTGGCTCAGATTTGAAGACAATTGCATATTTTTCAATAAACTTTATAGAGTGGGTCAGCAAGCAAATATAAAACATCATTTACAAATGTTACTTACAATTAAGACTTAACAGGTTTCAATTTTATATAATATATGTATATAAAATCCATAGCATTTTCCACAAAGATCGGTAATAAAGATATTATAAGAGTGCTCAGAATAAATTAAACGTTACAAATGTTTAATACGTGCCAGCAAGCAAATAAGAATTCATCAATGCCATATTTGAAATATGCATGTTTCGTATATATATATGAGTAGTTACATAATTTTTTCAGGAATTCATCCGCCTGTTTGTATCACAGTCAATAACATTATTCTTTAAACTAAATTTATACTTAAGATACCATTTACGAAATAACAAAAAGATTAAAATTAAAACCTTTTCCCGAATAAAATTATAGGATACTTTAAAAGACTAACTGAGACAGATAATTTACTAAAAACTTACTATCTAATAAAAAAAAAACATTTAAGAATAATTGTGAAAGAAGAAACAACAATGACCCTTCTAAAAAAGAAGCAATGATGACACTATTTTCTACAGGCTTTCTTTCAAATTATTATTACAGAAATAAAAAAACGTATTTTCAACTATACGCTAATAAATTAATTATTTTACAGCATTCATTGCCAAAGGTTATCTAAAACATATTCATTATACACTTTTGACACTGGAGTTATAATTAGTAGCGGAATTCAAGCACAAATAATAATTTTAAAGTTCAGCCTTAAACACAGGAAAGAAATGAGAGACTCAAACATCAAAATATAGCATTTTTGATATTTAAAATATGTATTTAAAAATTTATTAATTTAAAAGACACCAATCAGTTTAACACTTTTAAATACCTTGTTTCTTTCCATCAGATAGAAATCGCGAAAACTGTCTAAATAAAACGTGATTACTCTTTCCGTGTATAGCTAAAAAGGCAGACATTTCATATCGGAAAAATTCCTCTACTCAAGAGTTTAATCTCCACTCCCTTATCCATGATTATAAACTAATAACTTAAAATTGCTAATTTATACAAAAAACAAAACCCGGAAATAACCTCTTCATTTTCAAAAAGGCCATTAATAACAAAAAAAAGTCTAGACTTGTAAACATGCCAATAAAAAAAAGTAAAATACACAAAAATCGAATCGGAAAATAAATAAAACTAACCACAATACTTTGACAAATATTGATACATGTATGCGTTACAAAATGGTGTTTTTCACGACATTGATAGATACAAGGAAATATTTTTCTCTTCAATAGCAGCAGTAAAACAGTAGAAATAACTATAACTGAGTGTAAATAAAAAAAAGGAAAATATTTAGAACAAAGTGCCACGTGCAGACGATAAACAAACGAGTACTCACGAAGCACACATCGGCATTCCTCCATCGCTCAACATCCTGGATACATCCGTCGAAACCCCGCGACACACACTGAATGAATTGAACTCGTCGTGGAATGCGCCGCGCGGAAGGAACTCGGGGCAACCCTTTTCACTGGAGGGGGGGGGGATGGGAATAAATGCAGTCGAACCGTTCCACACAGGGTGAGCTAACCAGTTTACGGCGGCCCATCAAAGAACGGATAAGAATTCCAGGTTGGTGATACACACTGACCAGCTGAACTGTATACTGAAAACGATCTGAAGTCTAGAAAGAAAATATATCCCTGTCTATTGAATTATCTATTTTATATCTAGTTTAAGGTGTACGAACACACTTGAAACCTCGAAAATCGTTCAGAATATCGATTAAAAAAAAATCATTCAAAATTGTTTTCTGATCCGTTAGCTTTCAAACGATACCAAAATGTTGTCAATATTCGGAATATTTTTCGAATAAGGATCTTTCTTGAGGTACTTTCTCAAAAGATTCTAGTTCCGTTTTTTTAAAACTCATTTTATGAAGAATGACATTTTCCACTACGTTGCTTCATTCAAACAATCAAAATTCAACAAAAGATTAACCAAATACAATTGTTTATATATCAAAATAATCTGTATGAAACAGTGGATGTTTTGTGCCTCCATCAAAGTTATATTTATGGAAATAAATTTTTAATAGCTGTTTAAAAGTTAAAATTGTTAAAAAAATTATAAATTTTTATAACTGGATTGAAGCAGACTAATATTAGGCATCATTTCCAACAAGAATTGTGTGTCTATACAAATTATAATTTAAGAATTCACGGTTCAAAAATTATGTTAATTATCTCATTAAATATTAATTAATTAATAATTATTGTAATATGGTTTTTTTCTCACTGAAAGGAATTTTAAACACAGATTAATGAAATAATGTAAAAAAAAGTGCATTTTTAAAGTTAAAATTTTTTTTAAAAAATCTTCTAGTGTTTATGTTCACCTTAAGGACTGAAAATGGTGAAAATTTACTCGGTACATGTTTGTGAATCACATTAGCGATTAAATTACGCAAACAATTACTTATAATTTAAAAATAATTAAATTACGAAAAACACAGTTTAAAAAGACTAGTTGTTGCAGTAACATTCCAGAAAAATATAAAAAATATTCTAGTTTCTTATGTAATTTTTAAGAATAATTATAATTGAATTAGTTTTTTTTAATAGTACTTTTTATGCATTAATCTTTTTTTCTCTGGTTTGAATCAATTTGTGCTGGAGATGAGATACGTTCTTAAATCAAAATTTATTGATATCAGTTTAAAATAAAGATCTGATCACGCATAAAATATCGGTCTCATTAAAAGAACTTATATAAGAGTTCAAAATATTCGGAAATCAAAAACTAAATCAATAAATCTGAAATGCGGTAGATTTGATAACTTTTGATTAAAGTAGAAAAAGACTTACAACTACATGACGAAAATTACTGTTATGTAGATAATCATCATTCTAATTCCCACACGAAATAGAGATATTCTATATACAAAGGCGTTCCTTCAATTTATACTGGGCAGACAGACCACTAGCAAAAATAGTCACTGTCAATATATTTCAAGTCTTTAATGAATCTAACAATTTTCGGACATTTTGCCTTTAATAGCTGGCTCCACACAAATCATATGCAGATACGCCGTGCTCAGATACACATTTATGACAGATCCTCGCAGCTATCTCCTTTCCCATTCAAGTCGTAAGCAAATGAAGATGATGTTATGTCAGAGGAATTCATTTGCATCATGAAATACATTGTTATGGTGGGTATTGCGCTCATATCTCCAACAATCCAAGTTTAGGATGAGTTTTTAATTACACTTTGTTCTGCTTTTTTCCCTAAGAGGTAGACAACACTTTAAAATTTTTATTATCTTGTGAGAACATGATCCTGTTTTTGTTAGAAGGTTTTGCTCGAACTGAAGCTCGAAATTGCGTAGGCAATGAAAATGCATAAATGGCAATATTCATCGACATTTTTCAGTAGCATGTATTTTTCACCAGCGTTAACCCTTATTACATTATTATTATGTACGCTTCTTTGACAGCAGATGCATTTTAAAATGGCTAGCGTAGAACTATGACATCATAGCTTTTATTGTATTCTAATAAAATTTAATTTTTTTGGAGGAAATTTAATAATTTTTTTTAATGTTAAAAAAATTTCACTCGCTTTTAATAACAGTTTTGATAAAAGTGTTTTCTCTTTCCCCCAATAAGGAAATACCACTTCATTCATTCTTAAATGGGAAACACTGAAGGATTTGACTGTTAGTTGCTTTAAACGGGACGTTAATGTAACTAAACTAAACTGTTCTAAGATTAATCTATTATGAAACTGTTTGTAATCTTAAAAATTTGAAAATAGTTTGTTTTTATAAAAATATTGTTTTCATAAAACAAAGCTACCACGGTTGAAAATAATCATTATATATAGAGAGGGGAGGGGAATAGAAACCGATAGAGAAGTTTCGTGGTTGTTTCAAAGCGGTTTGAACTGTTTAGTTACTTAAATAAGATTAATGATTTTAAAAATACTGTTCTCAGGTGATAACTTAAAATTTGCGGTCATATATTTCATTTTTACATCTTTTTTCTTTCTTTTTATGGCAGCTCCTGTTGTATTTTATTGTTGTTGATGTACTTCAATCCGATAATTTATTCTCTAACTGCTTGCCCGTCATTTTCGCTTGTGGCTTGCTCAGCAAAAATGGACGGAACGCCTTTGTAGATCGGATATCTCTATATTTCTTGTGGGAATTAGAATAATGATTATATAAATTTTTTATTCAAGAAATCGAAATACTACTTTATTAAAGAACAATTTAACAGTCTCTTTCCAGCAGACTGAAAAATAACATAAGCCACGTCTCAAGATGAAGTTTTTAGACATGAAAGAAAATCCTCATCGAAGAAGAATTAAAAAAATAAAATAAAAGAAATGCTTGGTAAATTAACAAAAATCTAATAAAAAATAATTTTAAAGAATAGGGTTTTAAAAAAAGCATGTGTTAATGCTAAGTTTTTCCGACCAGTTCACTAATAGGTCAGGTAGACAAAACCGCAAGAGAGAGAGAGGAACTGAATCACATCGATCTGCAAGCGAATTTGGAAAAACAGAAAAGTCCTCAAAACAGAGATCAAAAATTTTACAGGCAGCTTATTAAAATCTAAATATTAAAATCACCGCTCTTGCAAATCAAATGAAAGCATGAAATTAAAAGCAAGAATTAATTAACCTGAAAATAATATATTTTAAAAAACTCAACATCCTGAATATCGACTGTGTATAATAACATTTCACCCGTGCAGATTGTCTTCATTTTTCAAACAAATTTTTAAAAACTGAGATTCGTATTTTACTGTTTCAGAAATCATATGCCGGTTCTATTCATTGAATTCATGTTCCACCCTAAATAAGCTGATTCCAATAGTGCTAGTTTATTCCAATATATTCTAGAACTATTAGAATTAACTAACACGATTAAAACATGTACAATAATCCTTAATCCATGTACACTGCCTTAACCTATTATGTAAATTTACATTGTTCCCCCCCTCTCCAACAGTTCAAATTAAATTTTCGCTTTACATCTAACATAAAACACACAGCCAAGAATGGATGGTTTATAGGTCAGAATTGCATTTAAATTTTATCTTTATTGCGAAGAAATGCAGAAAATGCAACTAAATACAACTGTTCAAACAAAGTACTAACAGAAATGAAGCAGGCTCATAAAAATACAGATTATTTATAGTACATTTTTATTACAATCTTTTGTTTCAATATTAGCCCATTGCATTTAGATCAAGAAACGATAAGCAGGAGGAAAATAATCTACATACTTTAAAAACATTGGTCACATATTCCTCAGCCCATTAGGAACTAACAATTGAAAAGTTCCCTAACATTTTACGTTACGATTAAACTGTTTGACAAGTTAGAATTATATATTTTTTGTAAATATGTGCAACTAAGTATTCGACAGATTATTTATTAGATTAAAACTATTTCTGGCATTGTTTTCCTGAAGTAATATATTTTATATATAAATGCCAACAGAATATAATATTTTCCCTAGAATAATTTTTTAAAATTTAAATGTTTCGAATGAGAAAATCTTGATGTAATGTGTCGAAAGAAAAAGTTAAATAAATATTAATTAAATATCCGAAACACTGAACTGTTTCATTTATTATTATTATTATAAATATTTTTTATTATCAGCCTAAACTAATGAGTCATTTCACCTTTTCTTTTTTAAATTTATTTGTACGCTTCATTTCGGAAAAGAAAATTGTAAAAGTTCGATATCGAATCTTTAATTAACACCAAGCAACGTAAAATCTCGTGTAAAAAAAAGTTTCAAAGTGATCATAATCTTTAAAAATTTATATATATTGTAAGTATGGGAATAAAATTGTATAGTGATGCCTTATATCGCAACAAACATTTTAAAAATATTGTAATCAATGATATTTATCTATTTAGAATAATTTTTTTTTTGTTGAAAAAATGTTAAAATTAAAGAAAAATCTCTTGATAAATAAACTGGCGTCATTATGAAAATAATTTTAAAACCTAAAATGACAAATAAATTATGTCGGCAATATTAAATGAAGTTAATGTCGAATAACATCAGAATTTTCGTTCAATATTTATATTATTAAAAAAATTCCAAAGAAGAAAGTATTTTGTTGCCCATAAGACATCAGAATACATTAAAAACACTGGTATCCGACCACATTGGCGATTTTTTTTTAAAAAAAGTGCTATTTCTTGTAGTTAAGATTTTCCTATTTCCAAAACAGTTTATCTTTTCGAGGAAAATGAAGGCCTGACCTATCATCCATAGAAATTTTACGAAAAACCTATTTTTCAGCTAAAATTTATCTTTAACTTCAATTTTAATTTTCATGATATCTCAAAAACTAATAGATATATTTACATAAAAATTTCAGCATGCGTTTTAAATGATGTGGGCAATGATATGACCCAAATTTTTTATTGTTAGTAAAATATTTTTTCTTATTGGTGTTTATAGAAAAAATAAGTTGTGAATGAAAGGGAAAAATGCATATATATATATATGTATATTTTTACCCATAACTTCTAAACATCTTAACATTTTTTCTTCATTCCATTCATCGTTATATTCTATAACTAGTGCACAAAGAAAAGCGGGATTGTTCCACTACCATTTTGTGTAGGGTGTTAACTATTCTGGTTCAATTACATTAAAATTTACCAGAAATTTTTCTATTTTGAGAAATATATTTTCAAATAATGTTTTTGTATATATAGTGTTTATAATTGAAAATACACCTAAAAACTATAAATAATTTTTTAAAAATCCCATTTTTCAAAAAATTTTCTTCTACCGTAGGCGGTTACCTTAAAACTATTACAATTTGCTCAGAAATTGAGAAGCTGTTATATGATGGTTTATCACGAACAACGTCCTAAAATACATTCCTACTTCTTCATGCATTCCCATTGGGAGGAGTAAAGACATGGGGATGAGAAGTTTCTGGTATGGAGGTAAATCCTCCCCACCTGGTGTCTAAATAAATAGTAATCCTTACGAATGTTGGGGGCGTGCCTCTTACTGGAAGGATTATACCGTGGCCAGTCACTCAACCACAGTTCCCAACAATGGTGCAGCGGTGTCCGGGCATTCAGTTTTATCCATTTGTTTTCAAGCGGGCCGGAGTAGCTGTCAATAGTTCTCATTCATACAACTTTTCTTGAATTCGGTATTCATTTAGCTAAGTAAAAGAAAGACTGAGCACTGAAAATCCGAAATATATTTTAGATATTATAAGACACAGCAAATCTACATTTTTTTAAAAGTTTTGTTTTCATAGTGGTAATTGAGCAAATGCGGTTACCAAAAGAACAGACATATTCCTTTATAATTAGCATCTAACATCAAAATAATTCAAATGAAACTTTAAAAACAAAACACTTGAAGTTATAGTAAAGCGAATTAAAGATAAACAAAGTTAAAGGTCATTTCATTTTTTGGATGAAATCTTTCAACATCTCATAATTTTTGCATCTTAAATATCCAGCAATCCTGGATATTTGAAGAAAAGATTCGCTTCAAATGACCCTGTTAAGTTGAGTATGAGTAACAGACATAGTTCGAAACATATGGAAAAAATGAGACTAAAGCGCTAAAATTCAATTGAATACGCATATAACAGTAAATCTGAAATGAAACTATCTAAAGGGAATGGTCAATGGTATTCAATCTACAATGAATAAATATATATTACAGAAGTTGTTAATAGCATTATCTCTTCCATTAAATGCTAAAAAGTACGATTTATATCACTAAGGAGATAAATACAAAAATTGCATAAAAATAGAAATCTGAGTCAAATCGCTCCTTTCCGTCACATCTGGATTAAAAGAAAGTACTTTCGACAGATTTCTGATTTCAAAATCTACATTAAAAAGGATGAAATTGTATGATTCATTATAAAATCCGGGAAGCATGAATTGTCCTTTTCGAATTCAGTTCCTCTAAATGATGACATGTTCAGCGCATTCATTCACTCGTTAGTTGAACTGAAGCACTATATTCATATAAAAGTAGCAAAAGATAAATTCCCCAAATCCATAGACACCGCGTTTAAGCAAGGGAAGCCGTAAGCTGGATTAAGTGAACTCTTTCATCAATTCCAAATAGCTGTTTCGATGATAACAAAGAGTATAATAGGAGAGAGAGAGAGAGCAAGAAAATATAAAGCACGTGAAGGATTTATGTAGAAAGGAATCTGATTTGAATACCACAGAAGGCGGTTTATTTTCATCCGAACTTCTCTTCGGCAAGAAGACCTTTCTGTCTGTCACGGCCACTTGGGTGGCGAATGTCACGCCTGGTCGCAAATCCGCTATGCGTCACTCACTCGAAGAACGACAATTAAATGACGTCTACGCTAAAGAGGCTGGTCCTGATATGCGACCTTCTCGGAAAGGATGCCTATTTTGTTCCGGTATTTAACTGGTAACGCGAACCCAAAAACATTTTATGAAAATATCAACAAAGAACAAACTCGAAAATCATCAATTCTGAATAATTTAAACATTTCACTAAACTTATCTAAACAGTTGACTATTTCAAGGGGAAATGACTGTCTCGAACTAAATATGAATCCACTTTGTCGACGTTTGGCACTGGAGGTAAAAATATAACTCATTTTTATACATAATTGTTTTAATTAAACCTATTCTTCATAAATATATAAGACTGGTTAACATTAACCAAAATTAGATACATGACGTGTGAAAAAAAAAATAATAATTTGGCTATGCTTTGAAATGTTCTGGATTTGCAAATAAGTTGAAGTAGCGATGTGAAGAAAAATCCAACATTAAATAATTGTTAAGTTACATTAATAATTACATAATAATACTAAAGTTACATTAACGTACTATTCAGAAATTACAATAGAGCTATTTTGGAATGAACTTCGTTATTTTAAACAGTACTGAGTAGACAAGGACGACATCTGATCTAGCATACCAACATTACATATTCCTCCACATTTACACATTAGCAGAAGGATTAGCGGATTTAACAAGCACAAGACATTCGTAGATGTCGAATCTTCCGAGGAATCGGTTCTCGAACAGACGATCAACCGACGATATATATATTATACAAATTCAAAAACACTCATTTACTTTAAAAGGCACCATTTGCTTTAGCTAAGTAGTTAGAATGTTTTCAAAACAGTGATGGAAGAAATTGGAATGTAATCAATTACTATTTACCTCTAGAAAAACTTAGGAAGCCACTTTTGGGAGCTTCTCGCTTTACCCGGAAGTCGATAGATATATATGCATCACAATTAATGAGATATTGATAAAATTATCTGTGCTTAAAATCGCCATTCGGATGAAGACAGCGAAACTTAGTCCACAATCGCCAACAAATTGTGAAGAGATTTCTATTAGAAGACAATGGAAGAGAAATTAACACCCGATGCTCTATGAATGCCAATGTCGAACCTTTAGAATCAACCTTGGATTAAGTGTTCTTAGCAGAACAAAACAGTCTATTGTTCGGTTCGAAAAATGAACTCCACTTCATGTTTCTATAGACAAAAATTAAGATAAGCTTCTCAAAGTAAGAATTTAATCTGAATATGACCTTAAGAATTGTTCATTTAAAATGAGTTTATTTTTTGTTCATTCGGAAAAGAATAATTTGAAAAAATAGCAAAATAATAATAATCTTTACATAAAATTACATTAAAATCTAAATATTATAAATATTTAATATCAAAATCAAAATTTTAATCAATATGCAACATGTCACTTTAAATAGCATGCCGACATCGCTTGAATAAAATTAAAATTTAATAACGGGAATACTCTCATCGCACTTTCTCAAATACACTCGAATAAAAATATTATTTTCCTCCCCACATAAAAATATGGAACTTGGTAAAAGCCAGTCAATGAATTCTCATATCCCTCCCCCTTTCTTTGATTTATATGTGTTCTATAGTAAAATACAGAATGTGATATTTGTATAATAGCTGCATGGCAGTTATACAAGATCGATCTTTGGCGTAAATTTAGTATTTTCACTGCATCTAGCAAGTCATTTTTGCTATTTTTTGCAATTAATCAGACGAGAATTGGTAAATCAAAAATGTATTTTGGATGCTTTAATTCCTACCGACTGAAGCCAAAGTCAAACAGAACCACATATACTCACAAAATCGGACCATGTATCGAATTAGTTGACCCCTTTTTTGCCCTTGCCCCTTCTTTGCTATGTTTTAAATGTAGTAGAGAAGGTGTCATCTAATAACATAGATGATTTGGTACAATTACAAATTATTTGTAACACACAGGAGCGTCAGTGGCAGCGAATGTGTTAAGTCATTGCGTTTTTGCGCAATCGTATTTATAAATAAGAGAAAATACAGATGGGCAAACAGTCCATCTCTTGACAAATTAGATAATAATTTGCATTTTATATGGTATAACTGTCAAATTTCATTTGTTTTGTTTCTGAATTACAATATTTAGATGCATACTAAAATAAAAACTATCCATTGTTTGACAGATTGATTTCACACTTTATATAGATCTACATTAAGGATACTAAATCTGCATATCAAATTTTACTTAGTCAGATCTTAACATTTTTTTCAGTTATAGCATTCTATTGTGCTCAAACAGCCGAACAGACATTTTTATCTGAATGGATTTTGCTCAAAAACTGACAGAGAGCTATAAATTTGAATAGATTGTATATTGAATTTCATCCATTTAGATTAAGGTATTTTTGAATTATTGTGTTCCCAAACAGGCTGACATAATTCTAAAAATGGATGAAATGCAGACTGTCAGAATTTAAAATTAAAATATATTCTCATTGCATACAAAAAACTAAAAAATAAAATTGCAGACTAACAAAAATCTTTTATGACAAGCCTATTTTTAAATTTTGGCAACTGAATAAATACTTGTTTATTATTTAAATCTTAAAATTACATTGTCATATTATTTTGCATTGCTTTAGATACAGAAGACATATATACACGTTAAAAACTGTGATACATTCTTAAAAAATGATTTCTGTGATTTCTGTTATTTGTTGCTATTTTATATGAAAACGTTTTCACTCATTTACAAAATACAGCAAAATTAATGTAATGCAACAAATTGGCAGGAATTTGATACTATTAAATAAAAAGGATACAGCTGTTAAAAAAAATCTAAAAGTTGTGTAAAGATACAGAAAAGATGCATTACAGCAGGAAACAATAAAAAATAACAGAGATTTTGCTATGCGACAGAAACAAATTTATCTGGGGTGGGATGCGAGGAACCATCAGAATGATTAAAAAATATTTCTATTCCGACAACTTTACATATGTATATAAAGGAAGAATCAATTAGTGGTATGACTTAAGGTTGCATGGCATTAAAAATGAATATTATGTTCATAATTAATGATTATAAGTATACTATAAGTATTCAAAAATATACCAGCAGCTTATATGAACATAAAGCTAAGTCCCAACATAGAATCATTTCCAATGTAAAGCAGTATTTAAGCTTCACAAGGATTAAAATACATATGTTACGAAAAGCATCTCTAAAATCATCATGTTTCATTGCTTGGAGGTTTGAGCAATCATCAAAATATTAATGAAGTAAAAAAAAAAAAAATCAAAATGATCACAGAAATTTTTTAAATTAAAAACAAGCAATAGTTCAAATTTATTTCAAAAAATGTGGATGATTCTGCTACAATATTAAAACAGCAGTAAAACTAACAACAAAAAGTAAACTCTTGAAATGGCATAGCTTATGTTAAAGTCTATTGAGATAAGAATTAATTTACATGGTCAAAAATATTGTGAATTTATATTTTCTTCAGAATATTTCCCTAGAATATTTGTAAAATATTTGATAAAATTCTCGGGATAACAAATTCCACTGTAATTTCTATCAAATTACCCTTCTAACAATCATATCTTTATATAAACATGCAAGGATGAAGTCATTATGAGAGCTCAAAAATATAATTTTTCTAAAAGGGTTCTACACTTTTGGTTGCACTTATTTTACATAAGGGCAAATAAGAGACAAGATAATTTTACAGATAAAATGTAAGTAAAAGGGACTCTTAAAATTTCTTTATGATAAAATATTCATTTATATACATTGTGCTTAATGCTTGTTAGAAGTAACTAATATAAAGTGCCAAATATGTGTATGGCATAGCCACTTCCCTAGTTATTGAAAATATGACAAGAATATCACATAATTGCATCATAGGTATAAAATAATATTACTCTAATATTACATAAGAATATTAATAGGTTTAAACCCTTTATCTTCAATCACATGATTCCTTCTGATAATTTTAATTAAGATAACAAAAAATAAAAATAAAAATAACATTAAGCAGAGAACAATGTAAGGAATTTTACATCAAAGTGAATGATAAAATACAGGCTTACTATACAGCTTATATTTACAACAAATTAAGATAGCTTTTATAAATTTTATTTTATTGTTTTTACTTTTTTAAGCAAATAAATCTATTACTAACATCCATACCTTGTTTTCAAAAGTATAAATTACTTTTAAATATAATTCAATTCTATTTAGGACTATTTAATAAAACATGATACATAGAACAGCATTTTCCCTAAATATCAATTTAAATTGTTACTGAGGTTAATCTGTGCTTTGGGTCCCCAGCTTGGCGCATTTTCAAAAATTCGCCAAGTGGAAAGTTTTTACATAGTGTTAGTTGCATTCAACTCCGCAAGACAACACGCAAAAACGGACCAGTTGGCGACTTTTTGAAAATGCGCCAAGCAGGGGACCCAAAGCATATTTTCACCGTTACTGACTATATTGCATCACACTAGATTAATATGAGTTTGTGTAATTAAAACTGAGCTAGATATATATATATGCTCATTGACTACTATCATAATTCTATTTCCAAGAACAATACTTCATTAACAGTTATTACCATTGGGATATATTAAAATAATATAATGTAAGCATCTCAACAGGATAATTGAATTATATATAAGAGTTAATTATTCTGCCAAATATTTCCTGTTAAGGCAGAATATCTCTAAATTAGTAGAAAGCAAAGTGCATGATTTGTGATCCTCTTTTGTAAATCTTGTTTAATGATTGTTAAAAAGTCACAAAAATAAGGGAAGAACGACAATTTCAGTAATTACTAAAATACACAAAAAATACAAACTAAATATTATAAAATAATGATAATATTATAAATAATCCTCATGAATGAGATAGAAGATTAGTAATTGGGAAGTGATTCAAAGATGGAGAGTTAAAGAGTGGGTTAATCAGAAAGTGCTTGGGAGATATTTGAAGATTTTCATAGTGAACTGCAGTGTCAATACTTAAGTTTGTAAATATTGGCCTTTTTAGAATAATTGAAAGTCTATATTAATGAATGTAAAGCAAGTTATAGATTCATTACTGACTAAAATTAATCCCTCTAACAACACTATGATAATGCAATAGATGTCATTCACCAAAGCAATGCTATGAAGTCACAATACTGAATTCACATGTTTGGATTTTCACTAGTGTAAATTTGGCAGATATGCAAGTACATTAATTACAAAAATGTTTTGGTAAAATCATTTAAACACTTTAATATAATGTAGTCATTTATTACTAAGTATGAAATTAAATAAATGCCCCCCAAATAGCGAATTTGAAATAAAAAATTTTTTAATGACAAACAGCAATAGAAATTTCTTCAATTTTACACAGAAACATTTAGGGCTTATAAAAATTATATTTTTTATCATACCTCCATCATTACTTAAAATTATTAGTTAATGATCACCTAATAATTGTTACCTCCATTTAAGTATGAAAACTAATTTATATTACTATTTAAATTTTGATTCTATATTCATCTAAAATTATTATTTGATTATTTCCTTTAAAATACGTGGTTAGAACTATATTCATTGTAAAACAAAATTTCAAATTCTGATAAATTCTTTCACAGCGTTACAAATTAGAGAAGCTAATCAAATTTTTAGATTATGCACACCATTAAACACACTTTAAAAAGTAAAAATTAATATATTAAGATGGCAAAATAATAAAACATGTTTCAATTATATTGATATTATGCGGAAAGAGAAATTCAGTTAACACCTGGCCGAAAAGAAATTATTCGCTCAATTTCTTGTTGCATACTACTTCATTCTAATTTAAAAAAAAAAAAAAATGGTGTGGATTTAATAAAGAAAATTAGATAAAAGCACGGTTACGTAGTAAGCGGATTACGCCCATGACATACCTTACGTGCTGTGTGTGTGTACATAAATAATAAAAAAAATTCCTCACCTTTCAAGATCTAACAGCTCCAATCAGGAAAAATGCCGCCTCCATTTAACCCCATCTTGAAGAAACTAATCGCTCCTGACAACAATAATCCAACATAATGCAATTTTTCAAAACACAAACATTTTTTTTTTGAAATTTTCAAGTTTGAACTTAATTAAAATAAATTTAAAAATAGACCTAAATACAGTAACACAAGAAGCAATCAACAAGACTTTATGTTTACTTCATAGAGAAGTTTTTTGTTGCACAACACACTAACTACATACAGCGCCCTCACGTTTTAAAATTTTATTTTCAAACAAACTGTAATGGATTACTTCACACAATATTTCAGAACTGTCTTCTGAAAATAATTCTGTAATTCATAAAAAAAAATATTTAACATAATAGCAAAATTTAATACAGTATGAGCAATGATTTTGTGCAAAACGTTTCCTTTTTTCAATTCATTCATAAAATATTTTATTATTATAGAATAATCATTTAATATGAATCTCTATGATTTAAAGATGTTTCAAATATTCAAAAACAATGGAATTTTTATTGTAAATTTATATTTTCTATTCTTAATAAAAGATAATCTCCAAATCATCATTGTTGACATGATGATTTGCTATGTATTGGCCTTTTCCATGCCGACTGCCATGTGGTTGGTGAGAATGTAAACATAAATCAGACACAGGCCTTAAGTTTTTTTGAGTTTTCAATTAATGCAGTGTTGCATCACTTGTCTATTATTTGAAAATTTTTAGCGAAAAATCACATTTTTTAAAAAAAGATGCGTTGTAAAAAGAGATCTTGTGAAAAAATTGTGTTCAGTTATCCAGATGGGGAAATTGAAAAACTGAAAAGTAAAGTTTTTTAAATGTATTACTGATAATTTCTTGTAAAAATTTAACCATACATAGAAAATTTTGTTTAGTATAGTTGTTTAAAAAATTCTGCGGGTTTAGTCCGATTTCCTTTGTTATCGTCTATACTGTATAATCTATCTTAAATCTTATTTCTACAATTTGCTTTTTTTTTTCAAAGAATAAAGTACTGTGGCTTATGTACTTCTGCATGTGCCTTCTTAAAATAATAAAAACTAGAATACATTAAAAACTTTCATTGTAATTTTTTTTTTAAATCTTATACTTTGTAATCGAGATGAATGTAATATTAAAGTCATTAGCATACCAGTCTTTTTTTAAATCCCTTATATGATTGCATACTTGTCTTTCTACAAATCCCTTATATGATTGCATGCTTGTCTTTCTACAAATCTCTTATATGATGATTATGGCAGTGTAAATCCTTATTGACAGTGAAATAATGCTTTTAAATTTTTACCTTCTTTTGAAAAGTTGGCATAATGTTACTTGTATTCATAAGGTTTTTGCATATAAACATATATATTTATCATTTGAATTGTTGTTTGTTTATTAGTTATTTTTGATAACTTTTGTTGATGTTGATCTAAAGTTTGTGACTTATATTTTACTTTTACTGCATGGTAAAAGCTATTGAATCATTTTTAATTCGTTTCTACAACAAAAGAATATTGGTTGATTACCTAAATAAATGTTGGATAGCATTTCTATTTTATTATCTTTCACTCCCATTTTTGCTTTGAATTTGAATTGAAAAAGTAGAATATATAATTCACTTTATATATATATATATATAAATTTTATTTTTTTAACAAAAATAAATGAAAATACAAGTATGCAACTGGAAACTTTTGCATTTGTACAGTCTGTAGATACTTTATTGTCCTTATCAAAAGGCATTTCCATTATTTTAATTTTTATTTAATCATTTTTTTTTCAATTATTATTTTCTTCAAATTTTAAGTCAGTTCTAGAGGAGTTATTGGAAATTGTTAAGTACATATAATCCAAAGAAAAACAGAATGGAACAACCAAACACAATATCTTTACAGATAATTTTTAGTATAAGAGGTCAAAAAACATTTTTTCACCTACTATGAAACTGTTGAATTTTTAAGAATAAAAACATAATGTTGATAATGTTTAGATAATTTCTTCAGTAGGAACATCCTGAATGAATGCAATGCTTTTCAAAGTCTTCTGCAGGAACTAAATAAATGCTTAAAAGTTTATTGATTTCATTACTCTGTTGGAAACTAATATATTTAAAAAGTATATACTATTGGCAATCTTGTGTTAATGTGAATAAACTTATGCTTCATGCACTGATATATAGTTTTATTACTAACCTATTAGAGTATATTTCTACAGCTTAATTTTTTTTTTTTCCAACTTCTGAATTATAAGTGAAATCTAAAGCTCATATATAATAATAATAATTTTTAAATCTATCAGGTTAATCTATTTTAAATCTATAAAATATAATATTTTCTTATCAGGTTGCTATAAATTAAAATGCCCAATGATAATATTACTTGCATCCATCTAACACAAATGTACCTATTGTTATATACAAATAAAATTTGCAACTTACAAAATGTGAAAGTACAATGAAATTTTTTTAAAAATGTATAAATCCATATGTATGTTAAACACATAATTTAGTTTTAGAAAAAGCTCTCAAACTTCTCAGCTTAACAAGATATGTACTGTAATTAACAATTAATTTCGATGTGAAAGTAAGTATGTTGTAAATATGCTGTGTAATGGAAGGAAATCTCAGAGAAATTACAACTCCTGATGAAGTTTTTTTCACTTTATCAAAAAAGATTTCATAATACTTTTGAAAATTTGAATTTAATTTTTTGCTTTATTTGTATTTCTTTTCCTCCTAAAGACTGAAAGATATTAAAAGAAAGGATATGTTAGATTCTAAATCGTTTTAAGGTATGTAAAATTAAAAACATTAATATTTGAAAATCTTAAAAAGTCAGGAGAGTGTGCTGTGGTTTCTCAATATCTAGACATGAGCTGTCTGATTTTTTTTTAGTTTTATAGATAAGATTATAAAATGATACAATGTTTTACTATGATTATTAAATTATTAATAGTTCAAAAATAATTTCCCAGATTATTGAAAATTAATATTAAAAATCCAATATCACTTGATTAAATTGATAGTTGAAGTGAAAGAACATTAAATAAATGCTTATCTTATTTTATCAGTAGTTTTAAAATATTGTATAAATAGAAATTGACTTTACTAAAGTTTATTTTATAAGTTTAATGCAGGCAATGTATATCATAAGGAATTAATAAAGGTATGTTCTCTGGCGTATGCTCCAGAAAGGAAGTTCTTCGCTTTTGCCAGGTTAACAAAAATCAAAATTTCATGAATACCACAAAAGTAGTTTTAACTGTATCTGATGCCATCGAAGTGCAAAGTTACCAAATAGGGAAGAAAATGTTTATCATAATTGAATGCTATCAGTATTATTCAAAAAAATATCTTTTTTTTTTTTTTTTTCATTTCCAAGAGAAAAATAAAAATAAAGCATTTATTTGAAAAACAATTGATTAATGTCTTTCAATATTTTATTTTATAGATGATTCAGAATCTTGCTATTCATATTTCATAGATATTAATTCGGCTAGAGATGCTGTGCATCAAATTAGTCTTTTAAAACAGGTATGCATCTTTTTATTATTCAGTATCGAAATGTGTATATTAAATAATAATAAGTTTAAAGCATAGTTTTTCATATCTTATTTCTGTAGATAAAATGAATGCGAATTACAACCACTATTAGAAATACATTTTTCAGTAAAATTGGATCTACAAAAATTTTAGAATATAAGGCTATACAGATGTAATCAGTATTCCTAAGTAGTTCTTAGTAGTCAAATTAAAAGACTATAAACTGTTTTAATGTTATTTGTGTGTTGGAATTTGCCACTGAAAAACATAGTCAGTAGACTAACAGAATATGTTTGATGATTTTTCCTTTGCTGTATTGAAATTGACTTTACTAAAGTTTATTTTATAAGTTTAATGCAGGCAATGTATATCATAAGGAATTAATAAAGGTATGTTCTCTGGCGTATGCTCCAGAAAGGAAGTTCTTCGCTTTTGCCGAATTAACAAAAATCAAAATAAGTAAGTGTAAAGCGTTCTAAAATTTTCAATTAAATCACATATTCATTAGCCTTCAAGTAATTCCGGGCATTGATTGACCTGAAATTAATATTTTCGGGTCGATCCTATTTTAGCCCACCTCTGACGCCAATTCAAAAATTCGCCAAATTATCAGCGATAATGATTTTAAAATGGCAGCCCTGACAACATCTGAAGGGAAATGCGGCAACCCTATGGAACCTCATTGGTTTATTTAAACTCCGTTAGAAAACTATTTAATCTTATTGGTACTTTCGATTACTTTCAAATGCTTTCTATTTGGCGTGATTTTGAAAAAGTCGCCAGAATTGGGCTAAAATAGGATTTTACCATATTTTCTTTAAGATGATGGACGGAAAGTTCTAAAAGTACACTTTTTCCTAATAATATTCTTTAATTTTATAAATCAGTCATTTTTAACCATCGGTTATGCTTTCAAAATATTAAAAAAAAAAATTCGATGATGTTGCCAAAATATTAAATGTTTTTTTAAAGAAAGCGAGAAAGGGAAAAAAAGTATTAAATTAATGATCCAGATATTGCAAACGATTACATAAATATGCCATTAAGTCGGGATTTCAATGCATATCCTGTCTAAATTCAATCAGGTTTACTGTAAATAAAGATGATTTATGGAATAAATGATTTAGATATTGCAAACGATTAAAGAAACCTTTGCTTTGCATTTATTTTTTTTTTAGAAAATATCACATTTTATGTTTCTTTTATTTTATTCAGTCACGTGCTGAAAGTTGCATTTCTTTCGACTTGATTTACGATGATCGTTTTTATTTTATTTGAACTTCCGGCATTCTTTTATTTTATCCAGTCACGTGATAAAAACATAGTTAAAATATTTCTTTAAAAATTCGTTAAAAATAGAAGCTTACGTTGTAAATAACAAAAACTGATACCGTTAGAAAGCTAATTTTTTTATCTTTAAATTGATGTAAAAATCATGTTTATGCGATCATATTTTCGGAAGTTATAGCGGAAAAACGTCGAAATTTCGCTTAAATTTTAATTAATTCAAATTCTAATTAAAAATTTGAAAAAAGGGCTCCGAGGTGCACATTCCGGACCTCCAAGGTATACATGTACCAAATTTGGTAGCTGCAGGTCAAACAATCTGGCCTGTAGAGTGCCAACACACATGCACGCGCGCGCACACACACACACACACACACACATTGAGCTTTATTATAAGTATAGATGATATTGCAACACTGCCCTGCCCCGCCCCATTCACAAAATGCAGTATTTCCAGACTGCTGCTCACGACCAGTTAATGCCCTCTAATGTTAAACACCACCAGATTTAGAGATGGGGGATCTCCTTATCACTGACTGGCTCAGAGCTGGTCCTTAGGCTGCACATGAAGTTTATTGTGGGGGAGAAATCTGTTGCATCTTGAAAGGAAAGGAGTGTCCAACATCTGGGTGTGGTTGGTCCCTTTGTAAAGGAATATCATCAACATGTTTTCCAGAGGAGTCAATAAGTAGGATGCATCATTAATTGACAGTCCCATGACAGAAAAGACTGGTGCCACAATGGAGTGAATTTTTGCTGGGCAATTGGTTGCTGGAGAACTGACATGGATGAATGGAGATTGGGGAGGCAGAGTTTGGACTGAGATAGAGAGCAGGTCTTATATTGAAGAGGAAAGAGTGATTATTTTTGGATTGTGAATGGCAGCATTGGACTCTCCTGTCTTGCTGTGTTAATTCTCCAATCAATGGTCAACTGTTTCCATGAATTCTATTCACTATAGACCTTCACCCTTTAAATGTTGTGTAAATAGCAAATATTTAACCTAGATTAGAACAAGTTCTATTGTAAATATATGGCTGTAAATAAATGAATTGTCTAAAATTCTACTCTCTTATTTCATCAATCAAGATCAAATCATTACAATATGCTGGCATTTAATTAATCAGAATGAGTTACTGCATAAATACCATTTTAATTTTAATCCGGAGGTAATGAATTGGCAATTTAAATTTTTTTAAAAAAAGTTACTGATTAGAAAGTATAAAATTATTTTATCAAATAATAAGCAATTCATAAAGATTTGTGTATGTTTTTACTGTTGAGTTTATTCTTGGCATATAGTGAATCTCTACAGATGCTTAATAATTATTTTACATATTTTATTTATTTTTTCTTTTTGTCAGTATTCTAATACTTAATTTTCTTATTATTTTACATATTTGGATCAAAATGTAATTTTTTTTGTGACCAAAAAAGAGCTTAAAGCCTCTGATTTAATATTGCATTATTTTATTAATGATTGTTGTAACAAAACTGCATTTTTACTTCTCATTTTCAGGAGCAACCTGAAAATGAGACAGTTAAGTTCTCATTTTCACAGTCTGAAAAAGAAAGAAACAAACTTGCATTGAATAAACACGTCTTTAAAAATAATAAATCAATGCTATACTATCTTTATTTGCTAATGAATCTTTTAAACTTCTGCCTTCATATTATTAGAATGTATTTCCAATATTTTGATTACATGCACACTGTACGTTTAACATTAATAGCTATTTGAAGTCAATTTTTTTCAGACAAAATAGTGATCTTAAATGTATTAATGCATACAGACATTATCATTATTGTCAATTGAATATTATTAATTATTGAATATTACATTTTATGATGTAAATAGAATTGTCTAGGGCCATTTAAGTGAATTGTAGAATTTAGAAATTCTTGATTTTAGTCGACATCATTATGTTATTTCTTCTCAATATTCAAAAATTTATAAAATGTCAAAGTTAATTAATTTTTTTAATGTAATATATTGCATTATTTATTTTATAGATGCAGAATAAATTAATGCAGAAGAATTATGTTGAACTTGAATCGCACCCAGACCTAAATATTATTTGTTTTATGTTTTATGAATCACCTTTAAACAGTTATTACAAAAAGACTTTGAGTCAGTAAGTACAAATCTGCTATGAATTAAGCCATTACATTAATTAAGTTTTTTTAAAATTAAAATTAATTATATTTCAGAATGTTGAAGATTCTGTGCCAGGTGCATCCAGAAGCTATTAAAAATTCTTTACTGAATACTTTAGAAGTATTTTTAGTGAATTCTCTTCAAGTTGTTTCAGCAAAGGAGATTGAAAGATTTACTGATTGTTTGTTGGGACTTATAGATAATTTTCCTCTAGGTAAGTGTATAAATTATTTTTCTGCAAATTGCTTAATGTTAGGAATAATATCAATTTTCTCCTTCTAAATTATTCATTAGTTTATTCTTATAAATGAGATAATAACATTTTACCATTGTTTAATTACTAATAAATTTAGTGGCATTATGAAATTTATCTATATGGCTGTGATTTGCAAAATAGAGAAGAATCAGTCAGTGGACTAGTAAAGACAAGTCTGATTTCAAACTGTATGCATAGTTAATGCTAATTTAAAAAGGAATTATATCAGTTAACTTTTTGCATTTTTATAATTTTATTTCTTATGAGCTTGAAATAAGATGAAATAGTGTAAATTTAGTTTGTGAATACAAGGAAGAAGGAACATTATTGTAAGGCACCATTTTAATTTTGTGATCCTTTTGAAAGCTTGGTAAAGAAAAGTGGTTACCAAACTGAGAGGAAGGAGTTGAGTAAGATATGGGAGGTGCTAGTTGAGGGATAAAAGATGGTTTGATGCATCTTGTTTGTTTATTTGTGATATTGTCTTCCATTAGATAAATGTGCAAATAATTAATATTGAGACTAAAATGATCATTCCTTTGTCTTAAAAGCTGTAATAAAATAACTGTTATCGAACCTATCAAAAAATATTTAACTCAATTAAACTTATAAGGAATTTTTCACTCACAGTGACAATTTTCTATGTCATATGCACAATTTAATTGTGAATGGCTTATTCTCTCACTTCACTTATCGTCTACACTTTTCATCATGTAATTTAGAGTGTTTAGAAATTGAAGAAACTTTGAGAAAATAATTGACACAGTGAAGATGCTCCACACAAAATCTCTAGAGAGATTTTATACTATTGTATGGCTGGTATCAGCAGAAAAAGTTTTAAAAAAACAATGAAAATTTTTTTAGCTGCCTCATATTTTTACTATTTGAAATCCATCAGTCCATTATTTCTTGAATAGTAAATAAGATCCAATTATATGTTTTATAAGCTGATAAATAAAAAACACAATGCTAAATTCTGTTAGTCAACAATCTTATTGTATGAAAAAAAAAAAATTTTGTATGTTTGTAATTTTTTTCTCTTTCTCCAATATTTATTTGAATATTTTCAATTTCTATATGTGTTAACCTTGTTGTTCTTAAGTTTATTTTAGTAAACCCTGAATCATCTTTGGGCAATTTTTTAACTTCATCTGCGTATATAATTTCATTAAATATAATACATTATTAAACTTATGTATGTGCTTCATAATTTAAGGAGAACCCTAGTATTGTTTAAAACATTACATTATTAAAATTTTAATATTTTTATTGGATTTTACTTTATTTTATAGGTGCATTTATTATTGAGAAAAAATATGATATTGGTAAGTTGTGCTTTTTACTCTTCTCTGGTCTATTTTGTTTTTATTTATTAGACTTTTTAAACGCAGACTTGCATCAATGTAAATACTATCTAATTATTGAATGTTTGTAATATATGAGAATTTTAAATATTTTGAGTTACTGAAAGTTCACAAATTATTTAAAATTCTGTGGTATTTTATTTTAGATCAAGTCATTTTAATTTACTGCGCTGATTCAAAATGATTGTCTGGATTTCAAATAGACCGAAGCTTCTTGTAAACAATAATAATAATCAGATATTTAAGTAGCAAGTAGTTTTCTTTGATTATGTTACAATTGCTTGATATGATTATCATTGATCACATGAACAACATCTAAGTTTTAGTCTATATCACACTTGGTCTTCTGAAGTAAATTTGTAACCATTGACGCTGGAGCATTCTCAGTGTGTACAGAGCCAAGGGTGTCTAACTCAAATGCTAATACATTTCAATGTGTGCTGGGAAAGTAAAATTAATATATATAATCATTTGAACCATCCATAAATAATAACCAAAAATTATGGAAGTTAAATCTATACAATTATTAGATGCAATTCTAATGTCTATCTTTGGCCTTTAACTACTGTGGTGGATTTTTCAAATGTTTAAAGGGATTGGTTTAATGGTGAGTCAATAAAACTAAGCATGTATAAAAATAATTACATCATTGTAAACTTTACATTTTTTTATGCTGGATTGTAGCAAACTTTTGTGAATGTTGAAGAAGGTGTAGTCAAAATATGTGGAGTCTACAATTTTATTATTTTGGATTTATTCTGATTCACAATATTTTTTCTTCTGTTAGTAATTATTGTTAATATTTTCCTTCAACATTGTTTTTATTCTGTATTTGATTGTTTTTTTTCCCCAATTCTTATTGTGCAAGGACTTTTCTTCTTGAAATCTTCTGTAACTATCTTATCTATCTCATAGTGTCCACAATGATATTGAACTCAAACTTAATTCAGGTTTAATGTCTTGTAGTTCAAAATC
>JAPMOQ010032560.1:85499-130503 GCA_026543055.1 Argiope trifasciata | reverse complement strand
TTGGCTAACTAAATTTTTTTTGTTAGAAATTACTTAAAATTTTCATTTTTTACCTCTTCTGAATTTTAAGAATTTACCTTCATTTTTTTTTTAAAAATTTACTGAGATTTTACCTTGTTAATTTAACTGCATTTTAATTGTTTATTTTTGCTAAGTCTAAAAGATATTCTTTTTGGATTACAAGTTTTGCACCCATGTTATGATTTAAAGTCTTTGGGATATATACATACAATTCTGAGTAATAAAAGGAAGATTAATTGAAATAAATTATGTAATTGCTCATAAAGTCTTTTAAGTCTTTTGACATTCTTTGTGTCTTTACTTTTTTGCAAATGTACCACAGATTCTGTCTAAACACTTTTATTTATAGCAGTAAATTAGTTGTGAAATAACTTCCAAATTTTTCCTAGAAACCGTTTAATACAACACTATCTTTTGGATATTGTGTTTGATGAATTGTTTTATTGACCAGTTGTTGCATAGACATACTATTCAGACTTTCAACTATTTATAATAAGTGCAATTATTTTGAATTATTTAAGCATTTTTGTAAATTTCTTGTATGTTCTAAATAGAATATGCAATGTTCTTAATAGTGTTCTTCAAATATTAACTAGCAACAATAAAGTAGCATATGAAATTATAAATTAACAATTATTTGGCATATCTACTTATTTCATGTGTTGACTGAAGATGAATAGGAAATAAAAGCTGAAATCTTTCCATTGTTCAAAATGGATTTTCCTCTTTCACATCATATATGTTTAGTAACAATTGTTTATAAATTTTTCTTTCTATTTTTGCATACATTTTCTAATAGAATTCATTTATTAATTTTATAGAATTCATTTATTAGTTTTCTAATTTGGGGAATTAGATTCTTCACTATAACATCATATGTTCTAATGAAGATGTATGTTAATATATCAGCTGTATGATTACTTGATTCCTATGTGATCATCCCATTTAAATGGGTTTTTCTTTCTTTTTTTAAAAAGATTCTTATCTATTTTCACCTTTTAAGAAACCTGTAATAATATAAAGGATAAATGCATGTAAATCTTTGTGAAAATGGATTCAACAACAAGAAACTACTAAGCAAAAATTGTTACCCCCTTCTTTCCTGAAAAAATTGTTTGTGACAAGCAATCAAGTTTAACGAAAAAACTAGTGTCAAAGGAAGTTGCAAAGAAAATATCTGATAAAGTTTCCTAATTAAAAAGAAATATTTAACTTTAAAAAATGAATTCTCAAAAATTTCTTCTATTTTTGTGAATGATATCTATGTATATGAAATGGAGCTCTTTAATGTATTTGTCTGAATAATCAAAAGCACACTATAAAATTTCTACTAAATTTTTCAAGAAAATGTCAGTAATATGTTTAAGATATGTCACGGAGGTCCATTGAAAAGAAATATCTGTTAAAATATGCAAGTGAGTTATGTATACAACTAAGTACTGACTTTGCCCTCATATTTTTTGTCCTAAATTATTTAAATTTGTCCTGGATTATATAGTCTTTGAAGTGACTTTAGAAAAATCATAGACTATTGATTATTCTCAATTCTTATTTTTATAAGTATTTAGAAAAAACATAACAGCCAATTGGAGAGTAGGATAATCTTTTTCTGTACAATTCATACTTTTCTTAATTCATATTTTTTTACATTTTTTAAATATGCACATTGTTTATGTCATTTTTCTTTTATTGCCTTTTTATTCATTATATTTCTTGATTCTAAATCTGAAAATTCTTTCAGAATATAATTTAAATTTAAAACAAATTAAGTCGCAAATTTTACTAGAACACTTTTGGTAATATTGCTGAAAATTAAATTAAAATTAAAGGATAACTGATATTAAGTTGATTGGATATGATAATAGTAGTATGCATACATCAATAAGGAAAGAAAAAAATCTATATAGTTTTGCTTTTCACACAAGCAGGTGAAATTGAATAAATATATTTTTTTTTATTCATTCGAAAGATGTTGTTTTAGAAACATATTTTGTATGCTGGTGGAATTGGATTAATAAGTACTAAAATATTTATTTTTTAATTTTAATTTGGAAATACCTAATATTACTTTAGATCTATTTGGTAGATTCAGTATTATACTGCTTGGCTCTAACATGGTTTTAAATCATATAATTTCAATTTATACCATATTTTCAAGTAATTAAAATTATTTTTATAATCAAGAATTTAGTGTATATATAATTTTTCATTACTATTATTATTATTTTTTTAACAAATTTGTAATCACAGGAGCAAAAATGTAGAAAATTATTAAATTAAAATATTTTTGCTTTACATTTATTGAGAGTGGAAATACAAATGTACAGCTTATTTTTTTTCTCCCTTTCTTTCTTCAAATTTATTTACTATAAATAAAATCCAACATATTCTCTTTTTTTTTTTAGTTTGGAAGTTCATCAGTGATATTTTGCTGTATGTCGTTAGAAGATTAAATGAGTAAGATGTTTCTTCTCTATTGCATATACAAAAAAGATCTAATCTCTTAATATGTGGCAGAAACAGTATATATATGTATATCTGCTTCCTTCTTTTAGACCCAGTGTTGCTGATCTATTTGGAGCTTGCTTGTTAGTGCTGAAAGCATATTTTCTTATTATTCAAAATTGTCCTGAAATAAGAAAATTATTAACTTATAATGATGACAAAAACTTCAAATCTTATTGTAACAGCATTATTAAAGCTTTGGAAGCTTTACTATTACATAGTAAGTTCATCTATTTCTCATTTCTCCCCCTTCTTATATGAGTGTGTATATGTGTTATTTAAAATGCTCCTTTTACTTACACAGCTCTGCTTATAGCCATTTCTCTCATTTATATGTGAAGCTTATATGAAATTATTCATACTAATATTTCTTCTTCAAAAATAGTGATATCAAGACTTGATAGAATTAGAATTTTAAGTATATTGAGACCAGATGCATTTTAATTCCATCTTTTAATAAACACAAGTATCTATTCTCCCTTCTAATATATAATATAAAGCTATCAAAGCCAATAAGTGAGTTGCCAATAAATAGAAGACTGTCATTCCTAATTGTATTAATAAAGATACAAAGAGAAGATTTTCTTTTTTAATATTATTAATAAGGATAGAAATAGAAGACTTTGTTTTCACATTAATAAAGATAGAATAATAAATTTAATAGTATTAGTAAAGATGGAATAAAAATTGATCACTGTCTATTTTTGTTGATTTAAAAAAAAAATTATACTCACTGGGAAATTTTGATATTATCAGTATAAATTTACTGCAGGGATGATGCATACAGTACTGATTTTTTAAACTTGAATTAGATAAATCTTCTAAATGTAGCAGTATATCAATAATAGGTACTTTTCCATTATACCGGCGCAGCCGAAACATTGCCAATAATGATGCTACCAACGCCAAATAGAATATCGCCACTGGTAACCTTTTGCCAATACATTTTTAAAGAAAGTCGCTCCATTTTGTTGCCTGTGCCAAAATGGCAACTGTGTGCTGTCACCAAAGAGTCTACTTGGCAAGATTTGCTCCGGTATAATGGAAAAGTACCCAAAAATATTATAAATTTTATGCACTCGATAGTTTGTATTAGTATTAATGACATGATTTTGTGTTTTGTAGGTTATTTATTTTTATCAATTTAAGGATTTTTTTCTGATGTTTGGATTAATTCTTGTTAGCATATTGCTTTTATGGTGCCATAATTATTCTTTTCTGTTTTTAGATAACACAACTTTAAATTGTCGCTACAATGCTGGAATTGCTTGGTGTTGTTATTACAATATTGTTGATTCAAAATTGTTTAAGGTGATGTTTTTATTTTTTTATTCTTGAACAAAAATGTACTTATTTTAATTTTTTACGTACTTCATTGTATTTGATTCTACATTGTTTAAAATTACTTACACTAAAAGCTCTTCCTTTATAAAGTTTTGTGAACATGTTATGTATGAGAGATATCAGAATTTTTCTTGTATCTTTTTAAAACTTTTATCTTAATTTATTTTATTTTTATGTAAACAGATTTTTAAAATGTAGTTTTAAGATTTTATTGTAAATATGAGCTAAATAAAAATATTTTCAATATCTATTCAAACTTATTCAACAACTAATAAATTGCATTAAGATATCATGCTTCAATGATTACTTTTATTTATTATTTTAGGACAATGTTTTCAATCCAAGTGGAAATACTTTATTGGACTTGGAAAAATATCCCATTACATCACAGCTTTGCATTTATGCTGGTACTATGACTGTCCTTCCTACAGAAGAATTCATCTCAATTTTATTTGATGATATTATTGCAAAAATTATTCTTCAAAAGATTCTTCATATTTCTGAAAGGTAGAACTTTTGTCAAAAGAAAACTTAATGTAAGATTTAATTTTAAAATAAATTCTACAAAATTAGAGTTCCTGTAATAAATATATAAATTTTTGTTTCAGAATTGAAGATGTTGAACTTTTATTATTGTGTGGTAGGAATTTAAACCAGTGGTGCAATAAAATATGGTAAGAAATAGCAAAATTCTAGAAAGTGCTGATGAATGATAAAAGAAACATGTATTATAATGTTTAATTTTTTTCTTTCAAATAACATAGAGATAAATTATTTTATTGTTTTCATTTTTTAATATGTTTTAGTATTATGTGTTTATATGGAAAATCATTAAAAAATTTGAACTGAAGATTTTGACAGATTTTGGCAGCTTAAATTTCTTTGAATCATAAAAACACATTTTTGTAATTGTATCGTTTATGAATATTTGAAGGACCCTTTGAACTAGATGAATGAAATGTGATATATTATTTTTCTATTTCTATCAAATTAAAAAAAAATTAATTCATTCAAAGAATTTGTGTAATTGTTAGGATATAAGTTAATATAATAACTACAAAATGAAAGAACGAATTAGATTTAAAAAAAAAAGTACCTATGACTATTGTCATCTAAAACTTGGACCTTTATCAAATTTTGAATCAAATTGGACCATCTGTTGAGCTATATCTTCTCATGTGAATACAAAGATAAATTTTCTGATTTACCATGCAGTTTTAGCCCCTAAAAGTATGCCCATAATCATTATTAAATTTTAAAAGATTGTTGCTTTAGGATTTTATATGCAAGTAAACATGATAACTTAAATAAATGAAATTGATAAATAATTTTGAAATTACAATATAGTTCTATGTCAAATTGTAGTTTCAGTTGGTTAGATAGCTATTCCATTTTCTGGTACTTGTATGTTAATTCACATTCCAGAAACTAATCATTAAATATCACACACTGATAGACTGTTTCATATCTATTATTCACCAATGGCATGCAGTTAATTGCATGCTAGTTCCAATTTCCTTTACTATATTGCAAAGTATATAAACCTTGTGTATGAGACTAAAAATAAAAATCTGAACATTCTTTGCATTCACTTTTTCCCTTCTGAAATGGGTGGCACTTTGATCAGTTTCAGGGATATCATTTTTTTTGCTTTATGATATGACAGCTTTTATGTCACATTTTAATTAATATTACATATTTTTAATTGAGAAGAATTTGAATTTTTGATTTATGTCATTGGATAGTGATAAAATCATTTTTAATACTAAAAATACTAATTAAATAAATTAAGAATTTCCTTTATTTACAGCGATATACTGAAAATTGCTTGCAGTGATTTGCAGTTTGGATCTAAAATAAGTGAAGTTAAGAAAATGTTCACAGAAGGTGGCGATGAAATGCACGTTCTTTTTGAATATGTATTGCGTTACAGAGAACATTATGTAGATGTAAGGATAATATATGAAAATTTAAATATTTTTAATTTCTGTAAGATATATATGAGCATGTATATATATAAATGTGTGTGTATGTGTTTATAAGGTGTGTGAGTGTACATATATGTGTGTATATATCTATGTGTATAGATGTGTATATATATTTGTGTGAATATATATGTGTGTATGTGTGAATGCATATGTGAATATATATGTGTGTGTATGTATTTGTGAATGTATATGTGTTTGCATGTCACTTTAATTAATATTTATTAGAGTTCTATGCAGTTCTCTTTGCTTAAACAAAAAAAAAATCATATATTTTCTTTATTTCATTTTTATATTGGTTCAAAATAAGTGACACATAGGAAATTTTAAATGCTTAATTAATTATATTTTGTGAGACTTAACTTAATGAAAGATGAAAAGCTTTTAAAAACTTATATTTAACTTACATGTTATCAAGCAAATTACTGAAGACAAGATATTAATTTATAGAAATAAGTTTTTATTTTTAAGAGCTAATACTTTAAATCTATATCATTCTATGATTTTCGAACCATTTATTGAAAATCTAGACAATTCAGTATTTGAAAATTATTTGCTCATCTTCAATATAGAAATTAAAAAAAAAAATCCATTTGCTTCTGCTGGAGTATGTTATATATATATGTGTGCTGTGACTGTAAGAATCCATTGACAGTTATCAGTCAGAGATTTAAACCGAATGATCATCTTTTGTTTTCTCAGTAGCACCAACTAGGGCCAAAGTACAAATTAGTTACTCATGTGTCACAACTCTTTTTATGGGGCATTTATTTCATTCATTCATCCACAGATTGTCTTTTAGACTTGAATCAGAGAACGATCACCTCACCACTAGTGGTATTACTCTTGACATGGTAGGGGACATTGTGACCACGACAGTCACCACACGTACTGAGAGTCTTCGGCCGGCAGGGTTCGAACTCACAACCTAAGGCATGCAATTCCAGTTTGAACTATGACAAACTGTACTGACAAGGATCAGAATGTGCAAATGAGAAATGTACGTAAGGTACCAACACTGAAGCAGAAAAATAGGGGGCTATGCATATTCAGGAATATGCATATCCCCTCACCAGTGTGCTTATAATTCCATTTTGTTCTGTTAGTAAATGTTTATACAATTTTTATTGAGTGAAAGGAACATGGCTGTGGAATTGGGTAGATTTAAATGTGATATTTTTAATATGGGGCATAAAACATCAAAGTACAGGGTCAAAACTTCCTCCTCATGGACAATTGTCGCAGTTTTGTTTCACAATATTCAAAAAGTAATTTTTTTATGAAAGCTTTAAGTTTTGCTTACATGAATGCAAATTTCATTACTCTAAAGTTGCCACATTAGACAGGGGTTAGTTCAGTATGTTTGATTCTGTGTTTATTCTTGAAAATGCTATTGAGGCACTTTGATATAAAATTGATGAATTTCTGATAAAGAAATCTTCAATTTAAATGATCCGAACAGAACAACTGACGGAAAGCATGGGAAAAACAATTGATTTCCAAAACGGGATACTGAATTTTGAATGTTATGCCCTTGCATTGGGATGGCAAATTGTTGCCATCTTTGAATCTTCAAAAATTGAAAAAAGAATTCTTACTTATAGTCATTTCATATGGCTTATCAGAACAACTCTTTTCTGCGCCTAGATTGAATAATTCTACAGGCAAAGAATATGCACAAGTTGTTTGGAAAGCGATATCAGATTATAATCTCGAAAACGAAGTCCAAATTTTCTGTTGTTGCATTTTGAAATACAGGCCCTTTTAATGGTGCTAGTGTGTTCTCCGAGAAAAAAATGTAATGGTGTTAATGCCTTTATTTGCTTATCGCCATCATATTTACGAAATGGTGGTATATATTTGAGGGTGGGCAAAATTGGCGATTTTGTTTGCCACCATTCCTGTTCGCGTGGAACACCGTGCAAACAGAAATGGTAGCCAAAACATTGAGAAATTTCGGCCCTTTCAAGGTCGTGCATTGGCGATCACAACTTGACGAGAATCAAGGGATACCTTCAAATATAGGCTAACCCGAAATGGCAGTAAAAGCTATTAAAGGAAAAGCAAACAAATGGCAACAAGTTATCATATCCCATTTTTTAAAATGCTTAAAAATAATTGAAAAAAGACCTCTTTTACTGAAATACAGTGCTATAGAGAAACAGTGGCTTTTTTTTTCAAATCATACCTGGATTCAAAAATTTGCTTGACTTTTACTTGCTGAACTTAACAATTTTACGGGCAAAGATGACTATAAAGAACTTATTTGATCTTTCTATCCTATTTTTAGGATAAGATACAGAAAAAATAAAAGAAGAAAAAATTGCAATCAGACCTTTAAGTGTCATGCACCAAGCTCGATCTTAAATTATCTTTATATGGTTCTGTAGTGGAAGCTTTATAAGCCAGATAACATCCTCAAGATTGAGTTATCACCTTTAGTCTTGTGGTAGTGTTGTCTGGCTACCACCCATAAGGTCACAAATTCGAGCCTAGCTATCTCTAAATAGTATCTGTTCTTAATAAGAAAGCATTTTTTGATATCTGCTTATTCATCACGACAATTTTCATTAAACCATGGCTTCAATATGTTTTGTCTGTTAAAGTACCTTAAAAAGATTTATACTTTTTGAAAGGTTACAAAAATGTCAATGAAAGTATCTCGAAAGTTGATTTACAGAAAGTTAGCCAGCTTTTATTGTATTTGCCTGACAAAATAGCAGTCTTGTCAATTTTTGATGTAGGTGAAGAAGCAAAATTGAAAATGGTGTCAAATTTAGCTTGAGAAAAATTGCTGACTCATGAGAAAAGATACATTAAGTTGAAGGAAGATTTTTTGTGGCTTGTATAGAGAGTTTGATTCATTGATTTTGTAGTTGCTGGTTTAGTTATTAATTTATATTATGCAATTGCAACCTGCTGTTTATTTTTATCGAGAAAAGTATTGATTATTTCATGTCAATCACTGTGTTCTAAAAATTGATGATAGCTTTCTCAATATGAATCCTTATTCATGATTAAATAATGCTTTGTTTCTAAATGTGAAAAGGCAGTCTCAGTGCTTTCAGCAGTGATTGATAAAACAAAGAGAGCATTAAAAATCATGCAGGACTTATATGGTTTAATAATGGTTGAGGAGGAATGAAGACAGTTTTTGTTACCTTGCATGAAAGAATGCATAATGGTTTATCCTGATTGTAAAAAGCAAACACTGAAAAGAAAGTGTGTACAGCAATGTTCATTTTACTGTAATCTATATAAATGAAGAGAATGTCTGCCTGTATGTCTCTTATGCGTTGCCATACCACATCCGATTGCAATGAAACTTTGAATACTTATTATTTGTTTCTGTTGAAGACGGGAAAACAAAATATTGCTTTAATTCTTTTTATTTACCTTTTTCTATATATAGACTTTACGACATTTGAGTAAGGAACTGTATAAGAAAATTTTGCATCTTCATTTGTTATCCATAGGTGTAGGTGAGTAGAATTTTTTTGTCATATTTTGTGTTAAAATTGTTGATTTTTATTGCTGCATTTGTGTGTGTTTAGCTTTTTATAAATCTTATATTATAAAAAAAAAGCATTTATGATAATTGTAAACCTGTGATGTTTCCACGAGCCAAAATCTCAACAAAATTGAAGTGACAGCAAATGAACATCTGGATCCACTGTATTATTCAACTATATTAATTATGTTTAATCAAACCCCACTTAGCTTAACTTTCATTTCAAATGCATATTCCTAATTAATATTATCAGTAACTAAATCATAAAAATTGTGTTATTACAAAAATCAATCAGAGCAGTATTCAGAAAATTAGCTTCATTACAAAAGAAAGAAGAAAATACACTTGTCATTCTAACATTAAAATAGGATATTTAGAATGTTTTACTATAATTAGAGCTATGAAGATATTTCATCACATGTCAATTATTGACATAGTTTTAATAAATATTAAAATGAAACTGAAAGAAATTAACTGCGCAAGTTTATAAAAATGGTTATTACCTTCTTGGCTTTAAAGTAAATTTATCAAGATTAAAATTAATTATTGTTGCTTTTCTAGATATAGCAATAATTTACATGATACTGAAGATTGTTCTTTGGTTAAATAACTTGAAGACACAAGTTGTCTTTTCTGGAGTTTATTAGATAAGATAACAATTAAAGGCACAGGGATACTCCATAGTATAGTGGGTCTAGAAAACTGCACTATGGTTCATTTCGGAAGAGAGAGTGCCAAGATCACACTCCCCACCATTCGAGGGTCAAGTTCTCTTGTTCTGGAAAAAATATATAAACAAGTAGCAACAGTGAGACCACATGATGTTTACATGATTGGCAGGTAGCTTCACCCAGAAAGATCATGTGGTTAACAGAAATCTCAACATGCTTATTTTTGCTATTAATATTAGTGTTTTATTTTTGTTGATTTTTTCCCATATTTTGAAACTTTTTATAATATTAATTTAGGTCCCTGTGAAAGCCCCGTGCTAAAGAAAATGGCCCACTTTCTGCTGAATGTTTCACCTCCACATTCTCAAGGCAAATATGGTTTGCTGAGTTGTATTGCTGACTTAGTTGGGACTAATACTATTTTACAGTGGCAACCATCTCTACCAGAAGTTTTATACAAAGGATTAAATGAAGTTAATTTATTTTCTCATGTAAGTTTCAATTTTCATTGAAACAAGGAAGTGCTTAATTTCAGTGCATGCATTAAATATTAGATTTGTATATCCTTAGATTATTTAATTCAGTTTTTAATAAATTAATAAATTTCTTTGTATCATATATCATGCACTGGTATCAAACTAGTTTTCTTGATTGTTTTTACTGTGACGATAAATAAACTTTTGCTAGATACTAAGCTAATTTCAGTAATCTTTTTTTAATTTCAGATTTCTGAACTTTTAGAAATATTATTTAGAAAACCTCACAGTGAGGATGATAATGCAAGATTTATTGAAATTTGGTTGAAACCACTTGTGAAGTACCTTAATTCAGATTCTAAAGAATTTGCTATTGCTGTGAATGAGGTTATTTATTTATTATTATTATTTTTTTACTTTCTTATACTTTTTATTACTGTTTGAACATATGAATGTTATGATCAGTTTTATTTTCAGTTGAAAAATTATTTTAAATTAAATGTAATATTGATTATTTTTTTTCAAAATTTTTTTAAATTTTAATTAATGAAATGTTTTGAATTTTTAGATGGTTGTCCTGATAGGATTAAACATGTAATTTATAGCTATAAATTTTATGGAGCTGAATTTTTGAAAAGTTGCATGTGACAGGAATGAATAAACAAGGATTTAAGTCAGTTACATAATATTTCATCCTGTGCAAATCAAAAATGAATTTACTTTAAAATAAAAGAATACATATTCATATTCTTATCTGTTACAAAACAAGTATGTGCACAATATCTCAAAAACCTTGATAATGTGTTTTATTCCTTTTATATTGATTATAGAAATGTACTGCAAATTGCAAATTTGCTTAAAAAAGTGCAAAATGTTATGAAGTTGATTAAAATTTTTAGGAAATTAAACTTAAAAAAAATATAAAATTTAAATTTTTATAATAATTCCTAACGAATAAAATGTACCCCATCGTCTAAAAAGGCCATGTATGAAATTTCAGCACTTTATCACAAAAAGTATGAAACTGTGTAAATGCTAACTGAAACCACTTTTCAATGCCTGAATATGAATTTGCAGAGTAAAAATCATGTTGAATATTCGGGTTTTAGGGGTCCTACACAAATTAACAAAAACAGTGATTGAATAAATAAGTTATAATTTTGTTATTTATTGGTTCAAAGGTATTAAAAATTTGTAGAAATAATAATTTAAAGTAAAGATTATTTAAGTATTTTTACAAGTTCACTGACTGTACCACTTTTAAATTAATTTCTGTAATTTATGATTTAAAATTTTAAAGTATTTTTCTGGAAGCATAGATTTTAAAATTTGTATTTAAAACTAAAAACATGAAGCATATTTTATTTCCATATGATGCATTCCTACAATGCTTTATCTACACTGAAGCTGAAAAGATTTGCATTTTAATTTCTGATTGACACTTCACCAACTATATTTTAACATATCTTTGAGAATTTTCATGATAAGATTCTGAAATTTTGTACATTACTTTAGTAGAGGATGGAGCATATTTTACTCTTTGGGAATTTTTTTGTATTTGGTTCATATTAAAATTAAAATTATGTAGTTTTTACAATTTAATACCCTGAAAATTTAAACAATTTCATTACATTTTACATTGTTTTTTATGCAGATTTGTATTTTATGATATGTCTATGATCGATATTTAAGGACTAAAAGCTGCAGTCAAGGCTTTTGAGACACCCTGTATTATGTAATTATATACATATATATATTACAAGGAATTAAAGATTAATTAATAATAACAAATTAAGTATAATTATATTAAGATGAAATATGATAAATTTCTTGTGGCATTTTCATAACTATATTAAATTAGATACCGATTATTGATTTAATTAAAAATTCAATATATGAAATATATTTATATATTTGAATATATTTATTTTTCAAAGTAAAATATTAGATTGTTGAGGATATGTAATTTTAAATGAATTCAATATAATAAATCTGCTATTATTTATTTTGCAATTTTAAAGTAATTCACTGCCTCTTTGATCAAAAACCACTTACCAACTTTTAGAATTTTTTTTAAAGTTTAGCTGTTGATAGGTTTAAAATAATGGAATTAAAAGCATCATAACTTGTCATTTTAAGTCATAGAAGGATAGAACTTCTATTTTTTAGAAAATGTTAGTATGTCTAGAATATATCGTTAAAGATTACTTATATGAACATTTAAATCAATTTTTTCAGCAATATTCAATGGGCATAAAATATGAATTTTTAAAATCATTTTTCCATTTTGAAATATTTGATGACTTAGAAAATAATTATTGGATCCCAATAAGAAAGTACCTTGTCTAAAGCTTTTATATATCTATATATATTTATATAATATGCCTTGTTTTTCTAAATAAATTCTTCTTCTTGTTCATATATCAAAAACTCTTTGTTCTTTACTTTCTTTTTTCACTTGTTTTATTCTTTTCATTTATATTTTAAAGCATGTTTTGCCTAAACTTTATAAAGAGAGACCTGAAAGTCTGGAGTTTTTGATAGGAGAAATAGGGGAATTGTTGGAGACTACTAATCAAGAAAAAGGTAAGTGAGAATTAAAAAAAAAACTGTATTTAAAAAGCTTATCTTAATTATTTGTTTCAATTTTTAGACACTATAATAACTAGATTTGATGGTTGTGCTTGTCAGTATATTATTGTAATTTATAAAGCTACATTATAAAAATATAAGTAATATAAGGATCTTTTGCATAAATAAAATTTATAGAAGTGAAATTTTAAAATATTTTATTTTTTCTAATTTATTGAACAGTGAATCACTAAGCTCTATGGGTGTGATTAAATTAAGAAGCAGAATAGGTTTAAGAATATCCTTTTTCAAGTAATTATTTGTGTTTCTATATTTTATGCCAATAGTTAAAAAAAACTTATAAATATATTTTATGCAAAAATTTCAAACTTTCATTATATAGACTTTCATTTACATTTCCTTCCCATAAAAGATAATGTAAAGGAGTTTTTTTCAAATATGCTTTTAGTAATCACAATTATGAATAATTTTTTTTTTCACATTTTCTTTGTTTCCATATCAGTAATAAGTAAATTTCAAATTAAATATTATAAATATATTTTACAGTCTTTGCTCTCACATTTTTTAATTTTGTATACTTGTCAAATATATGCCAATATAATTTTGGAGACAAAGTTGTTGCTGAAAACAGAGAAGACTTTGAATTATTAAGTTTGCTTTATTGAATCCTGATAGGTATGATCTATTTACAAGAGATATGGTTAAGGCATGTCTGCCAAAATGTTATACAACTGCAGATTAGCATGAAGAGAGAGAAAAATGAACTATCCCTGGTCTTATATACCATGAGATTTTGATAGGGATTTCTCTACATGTGCCAATTTAAACAATGGAAACACAGTAATATTTTAGAAGAATTTGTTTAGATCTGTAATACTTTATCACTTCACTCAGAATGAGAAAACTACTGACAAAAGAATTTTCCAAAATTTCTCTTGAATTAATTAAATAGAAAAAGTGGAATGGGATCAGGAAACAAGAAAGTATTTTAGAATGTAGGTTGAACAACGATAAAACTTTGGAAATTAGCTAGAGTTTAATATATATATATATATATATATATATATATATATATATATATATATATATATATATATATATATATAACCAAATACAGTATAAACATTTCTATTGACTTATAAATCTAATAATTAAACTATATATGCTCACAAAGTTTTTATTCTTAATCTGCCTTGGCCCAAACATTCAATTATTAATATTGTGCAAAAGGTTTGGAAAAGAAATCCGTTTGAAAAAAATATTATTATTTAAATAAAATTTCATTTTAAACAAAAAGAAGCATCAAAATTATAACTGCTTCCTGTAATATTGACAGTGAGATTTCTTTATACTTTGCTAATTCAAGATGTTTTTTTTTTTCCCTTCAAACTAATGTTTTTGATATCTTAAATTTATTATTATTATTGTCCTTTTACTTTTTATACTTGGTAAATAATGAATTTTTATTCAATATTTGTATTTACTACATTTTTTTTTTATTATGTGCATTTATTTTTCTCAATGTTTTAATATTTATGTCATATTATCTTCATAAGTTTCTTTTTTACTATGTACTGTTTCATTTCTGTAAAAAGATTAGGCAAGTAATTAAAAACTTCAATGAATTTAATTTGTTTTGTTTATCACAAATATTTTTTCTTTTAGGTGGAAATTGCTTTAGTGTTTCAATGACTTGTATTAAATTGTATCAGAGGAAAAGTTTGAATAAAACTATTTTTGATTTTATGTCAATTGAATGTCTACGAAAAGCATTGTCTCATGCTGATGATCAAGTAAGATATATGCATTTGATAAGAAATAAATTGATTATATTAACAAATAATAATGTCTGTCATTAGACATCTTTACAATTATGCTTTTTTTTTTCAGGTCCGATTGTCTGCTTTCTCAATGATTTGTGAAAGTGCTAAAACAACTGAAGTTGTTCATGAGAAAACATTTAAATTAATTATGGACTTGCTTCCATATAGTATGAATTGTCAAGCTCCTGCATTTAGGCAACAATTAGTATCTCATATCAAAAAGGTATTGTATATTTTGATCAAGTTATATATAAATAGCATTCCTTAAAAATATTTAATAAGGTTCTCTGCAATTAAAAGCAAAATTGTTAAAAACTATTCATTGTATTTATTTGGGAAATTAAACAAAGCACATATGAAATGTAAAATCATAAAATCATTTTCAAAGCTTAAGATTTTGTTTAACAGAACTTATATATATATTTGTGTGTGTGTGTGTGTTTCAATTTCATGTTTTCTTCATTACTTATATGAATTACTTTTAATTTGTATTAAATAGCTGGGATATTTTAAAATTTTGTAAAATTTTATGGACTTTCTTGTGATGCCAATTATTTAACTGACATTTTCTTTTTGTTGATATTTTTTATTTTCAGTTGCTAAGCAGAATGGTTGATAGCAAGAATACTTTCCCGAGGAAAAAGGCTGATTATCCTGAACAAAGGGATTATTTTACATCCATTGAAATTGCCTATGAGGTTCTTTCTTAATTTATTCAAGCAAATGTTATTAAAGAAAATACCATTATTTTTTTACTTTAATTTATTTACATTACTACTTCACAGAATTTTATGCACTCATGTTCATTATACTTTCAAAATAGATTTGTAATTTGAGTTACATGAGTGCATCAAACTCTTAAGAACATTATTATTCATATAGATAGAATCCACGGAAGTGAAAACAATTATATATAATACTAGCCACCTTTGACGACCAGCTGGTTCGCCATGATTGAAGCGTTCTAAAATTTTCAATTAAATAACATATTCATTAGCCTTGAAGTAATTCCAAGCATTGATTGACCTGAAATTAGTATTTTCTTTAAGATGATGGACGGAAAGTTCTAAAAGTACACCTTTTCCTAATAATATTCTTTAATTTTATAAATCAGTCAGTTTTAACCATCGGTTATGCTTCCAAAATATTAAAAAAAATTTCGATGATGTTGCCAAAATATTAAATGTTTTTTTAAAGAAAGCGAGAAAGGGAAAAAAAGTATTAAATTAATGATACAGATATTGCAAACGATTACATAAATATGCCATTAAGTCGGGATTTCAATGCATATCCTGTCAAAATTCAATCAAGTTTACCGTAAATAAAGAAGATTTATTGAGTTAATGATATAGATATTGCAAACGATTGTAGAAACCTTTGCTTTGCATTTATTTTTGAAAGAAAATATCACATTTTATATTTCTTTTATTTTATCCAGTCACGTGCTGAAAGTTGCATTTCTGTAGATTTATTCTGCGATGATAATTTTTTTTTATTTGAACTTTCTTTCTTCTTTTATTTTATCCACTCATATGATAAAAACATGGTTAAAATATTTCTTTAAAAATTCATTAAAAATAGAAGCTTAAGTTATACATTAAAAAAAACTGATACCATTAGAAAGCTAATTTTTTTATCTTTAAATTGATATAAAAATCATGTTTGTGCAATAATATTTTCGGAAGTTATAGCGGAAAAACGTCGAAATTTCGCTTAAATTTTAATTAATTCAAATTCTAATTAAAAATTCGAAAAAAGGGCTCCAAGGTGCACATTCCGGACCTCCAAGGTATACATGTACCAAATTTGGTAGCTGTAGGTCCAACGGTCTGACCTGTAGAGCGCCAACACACACGCACACATTGAGCTTTATTATAAGTATAGATTTCTGTTTCTAAATTTATGCATACCATCCTTGAATAAAAAACTTTTTGTATAATTGTCTGTTAATTTATAATAGGATACTTATTGTACATTTTGAAAAAAGTAGTCTGTATACATACCTTATTTCAAATTCAATTTAAAAATTTAGTTCAAAATTTTTGGTGCTGTTCAGTTTTATTTAATTTCCATGAATGAATATTTATACAAAGAGCATTGATGATACTGAACAAACTGGAGAAGTCTTTCTTTTGGTGGATAAGTTATCTAATAAATCTTACTTCTATGATGCATGATCTTAGAGAAAATGCAAAAGTATGACGTCATTTTTGGTATATAAGTTATAAGCTTTATTGAGCTTTTTAATAGACTAAAATGGATTGGAAAAAAGATTTTAAACGAACTAAGTGATTTCAAAGACAAAAAAAATGTACATTTCAATAATAATATTAATAATAGCTTTTGTAAAGATTGTCAGTGGTCATTTATCTGTTGTGCAAAAGAAAAACCATCATTTGGCTTACTTTTACCTTACGAAATATTCTGGTCATTTGATTGGGTGTGCGGGTTCAATTCTGCAGCCATCACAACCATTAGATTTGTCTGTTGCTTTTTTTTTTTTTTTTTACATGGGAACATCTAAGGAAATTTTTATAACAAACTTCAGTTTTTTAAAAAATGACTTCAAGTACTACTTGCTATTTTACAAAGCTTACCTGCATATTTCATAATGTGATGATAATTTGGAGTTGCATTTGCTATTTAAATACCTCTTTATCTATTTTACTAAATATTTCCCCTGTATGCCAGATATGATATGAGACTTTTTATTTTTCTCTACATCTATGTGTTATAGAGTTATTATTATTGAATTAATAGTTTATGTCAAAATGTGGAAAAGTCTGCTTGATTTGAAAAGCGTATATTACATCTTGTTTGATCTCAACTTTGTTTGGTATATTATATTTGTATGTAGTCTTGTTATTAATTTGAAGGTAAATCCTTCTACTCAAAAAATTGCTGCAAATTTATGGAAATGCTCATTTTCAACAGCATTGAAACAAGCTTATTTGTTTTTAACAAAAATATTGTGTTTGTCACCTTTTTTTAAAAAAGTGTTGCGTAATGAAATTCTCTGTTCAAATTTTTGAATAATATCCATGTATCAGTTGAAAAATGAAAATTTATTGTAATATGAAGCATGGATAGATTTAAACAACTGCAACAAATAAAAATCTTATTTATTACTAAGTAATAGAAAAATAAATTTGAGAAAAGTGATCCTAAGAACTTAAAAAAATTCCTTTTAGTTTGTTGCAGCAATATTTAACCAATGATTTAGAAATTATTCATGTATTTCTTATTGAATGGCCACAACATTTTCATCAAAGGTTTTATTATTATTATTGACTAGCCGCCTTTGGCGACCAGCTGGTTCGCCATGAGTAAAGCGTTCTAAAATTTTCAATTAAATCACATATTCATTAGCCTTGAAGTAATTCCGGGCATTGATTGACCTGAAATTAATATTTTCTTTAAGATGATGGACGGAAAGTTCTAAAAGTACACCTTTTCCTAATAATATTCTTTACTTTTATAAATCAGTCAGTTTTAACCATCGGTTATGCTCCCTAAATATTAAAAAAAAAAATTCGATGATGTTGCCAAAATATGAAATATGTTTTTTTAAAGAAAGCGAGAAAGGGAAAAAAAGTATTTAATTAATGATACAGATATTGCAAACGATTACATAAATATGCCATTGAGTCGGGATTTCAATGCATATCCTGTCTAAATTCAATCAGGTTTACTATAAATAAAGATGATTTATGGAATAAATGATTTAGATATTGCAAACGATTGTAGAAACCTTTGCTTTGCATTTATTTTTTAAAGAAAATATCTCATTTATATTTATTTTATTTTATCCAGTCACGTGCTGAAAGTTGCATTTCTGTAGATTTATTTTGCGATGATAATTTTTTTATTTGAACATCCGGCATTCTTTTATTTTATCTAGTTACGTGCTAAAAAAACATGGTTAAAATATTTCTTTAAAAATTCGTTAAAAATAGAAGTTTACGTTATAAATTAAAAAAACTGATACCGTTAGAAAGCTAATTTTTTAATCTTTAAATTGATGTAAAAATCATGTTTATGCGATTCTATTTTCGGAAGTTATAGCGGAAAAACGTCGAAATTTCGCTTAAATTTTAATTAATTCAAATTCTAATTAAAAATTCGAAAAAAGGGCTCCGAGGTGCACATTCTGGACCTCCAAGGTATACATGTACCAAATTTGGTAGCTGTAGGTCCAACGGTCTGGCCTGTAGAGCGCCAACACACACACACACACACACACATTAAGCTTTATTATAAGTATAGATAATTTCTGTATGCTGTTAAAAAGTGTAAAAATTCTATAATCATGCATATTATTATCATTGTTTGGGAAGAAATATTGTTTAATATTTGCACATGTATAAAATAGAATTCCATTGAAAAAAAATCCATATATCTCACTGTTACATTTTTTTTCTCACATTTATAATTTAACTTGGATATTTTAACTCCTAAAAAAATTTCATTATGTTACAAAACATAATTATACATTTTTTTTAACCCTTTATCTACTGACGGTACTTATAAGTACCAACCACTTTAAAACTTTATAGCACAACAACCATTACTTATATTCTGATGGTACGTTTTAGAAACAGTCTTTTAACTCTTCTTTTTCATGATAGATAGCAGTAGTTGTTCTAGGCTGTTGAGTTTTACGAGGAAGAAAGCTATTTACAAACGGACATTATGTTCTTTTGCTGACATTTTGTACGGATTGCCGCTCTTATCTTTTCTTTGCTATAAATATATAATATCAAACCAAAATTAAGTGTTGCATTTTTTATTCATTCTGTATTGTCTTAGAATATTATTTGCCCAACCATTATAAGATAACAGATTATGAAATGTGATTAACGGTCGAATTATTCGGTAGTACTTATAAGTACCGCCAGTACACATAGTGTTGGAGAAAAACTTGTTTTCTGCAACACTGTTAATCACATTACATAATCTGTTATCTTTTAATGATTGGGCAAATAATATTCTAAGACAATACAGAATGAATAAAAAAAATGCATAAATGAAAAAAAATTGTTTTTTTGATTATCATCAAATGTGAATTTCTACCATTATTATGTATAAAATAAAATTGTCAGTTTGATCATTTCTTTGTTTTCTTATGAGTGTTTTTTTGGTTATTTAACATTTTTAAGAGGTTAAATTTCATTATCAATATCATCCGTATTTTTTTTCTATCATGAGGAAATTTATACATAGTGTACTGACGGTACTTTTAAGTACCACTTTAATTAATTAGTTCTAACAAATTAAATTTCGCAACAGGAGATTTGTTTTCTTGTATATCCTTTAATTAGCAATATGGCAGCTAGAAAAAAATATATTTATGAAGGAATTTCCAGTAGTTCATAATGCAGTAGATAAAGGGTTAATATCTGTCTTTATTCCTATGTAAATATTCATCATTTAGAATATTTATCATTATTCCTATGTAAATATTTATCATTAGCACTGAATAATCTGAATATATTAATGGACTGAGGAAAGTTGTAAAACAAGAATGATAACTTCCTTTATTTCTCAAACATATTTATTGTTATGATAATTAAAATAGAATGATAGTTAAGAATAAAATCACTTAGCTATGTTTCTTTTTATAATGCAGACATTTATATTATATTGAAATGTTCAACAAGTGTGTAGACAGTCTTTGCAATCAGTGATAATTTAAGAATGTTAACTCATTATTAAATTTCATTATTTATTAGAAATGAAAATATTTTATGTTTTATTATAGGAATTCTTGAATTGGTTCAAAAAGTATCTATACAGTTGTTTATTTCCTGGTGCTAATTTTCCTCGCCGTGTTACTGCTCTGAATTTATTGCTCCTCCTTCATAAGTTCTTTCCAGAAACATTATGTTTTTGTAAGTATTGAATTATTATATTTGATGATATTTTCTTTGGTTGTAGTATTTTCATGAATGTGCATATTATATATATATATATTTATGATAATGATAGTTATTTTGCTGAAATTGTGTACTATCCCTCTTATGATAACTTGCAACACTGTTCCACTGAGTGGCACATGGGGGCAAGAAATTTTGGATTTAAATTTATGATTTTTATTTTTTATAGAGTGAATTATATTGTTATAAAATAGTTTCATATATGTGATAAATGTTTTTCGTGGCAAGCTTTTCATCATTTTAATTAAATTTGTCTTAATGTCTTCATTTTATTTTCTTGATTGAATCTTTCTTACTTATCCATGTATTATACTAAATCAATAAAATTGATTCTATAATATATTCTATCTAAAAGACAATTGATAGAATCTAAAATGGATTCTATAATATATTCTATCTAAAAGATAATTGCCCTCCTTATTTACCTCTTTTAAACCATCTAATTTCTTCTTAATTAAGATATATTTTATTCATTTTTTAGGGGGAGGGGGGTAAAGGAAATATTTTATGAATTTGGATGATTAAAATCTTTGTATAATTTTCTCTTTTTTTCTTAGCTGAAACATTAGCAGAAACTCAAACATTACTGTATGCTCTTCAAGATACATATGAGAATAATAAACAAATATCTTTAAAAATATTACAGTCTGTTGATACTTCAGTTCTAGCAACAGAGGTGAGTTTAGATCTAAAATAATTTATAATTTAAAATATGGGTTGCTATTCCATTAAATGATGTGTAAAATATGTGGTGGTATGTTAGCATACATGTTATATTTTTGTTTCTACGTTCTTTATTATATTATATTTATTTTTTGACTTGAATAATCTCTGTTTTTAAAGTTATATTAGAAGCTAGCAATATCTAAAATTTTTGTCACAGCAGCTAGTAAGAGAGAGCATAATTTTTTACCTATCGAAACTAGTTTTTGTCCATTAAAATAGTTGAAATTTTAGTGGGCAAAAACTTTCTAACACTTTCAAAAGTGTTAGAAAAGCTTTTTGACATGCATTCTTCTCAAAATTTCAATAAATTGTTATTGACTTTAGATGATAATGTCACTGACTGAAGAAATTGAAATAACATTTTGTCTCAATATAGATCTACAATTAATGTTAAACGATATAATATGGTATGCAAATTCACTCTAAAGCCTTTTTGTTAATTTTTTCACATGTAAAAAGATTTCATTGAAATTAAATTCTTCAATACTGAAATTACTTCGTTTTTTAAAGTTATTTTTGTGTTATAAAATTTGTAGCATTTGTTTGTGCTAATGCATATAGTTAATAAGTTACTGCTTGTTATTTTCTTTTTATACATTTTTAGTTTAAGATTTCAAATAATAAAGTTTACGAAATAATTTTCTAGTCTATGAATTTTTGGTACAAATAAAAATATTTTAATTATAAAAAGGTAGATGATCAAATCTTTGAAAGGAAAATTATGATTCATCGAAATGATACTAGTAGCTTCATATATGTTTGCAAACTACGAGGTGATTTTTGCCAGTTTTCAGAATATTATTCAGTGATTTCTCATAACAATTGGGAATGTATTGTTTCGGATACTACTCGATCAAAAATTGTGTCATGTAGATTTAACTGTATAAAAAATGTTATCAAATAGATTTAAAAATAAAATCATTGTGTATTTGAAAATAAGTTGTTTTTTTTTAAATGCAAGTACATTACATCATCTGTCATACAGCTGTTGGAAACAAAGCTTTGACATGATATAAAAAAATAATAATTGTGAATTTCATGAAATTTAAATATACTTAAAAAAAGTTATTTCTTAAATAAAACTTTACACCCTTTCTTTTAAAATTAAAAGAAAAGTTTTATCTGTTAGCACTGGCTGCAAATAATCCCTGCTTTTTCCTACGAATAATAATTTTTCATGTTTTATCTCTTCATCTACCTTTATATATGGATGGCTCCAATAGTCATGGAAAAATTCTGGAATACTATTTTAATTACTTTAAAATCAAAGATATTTTAAATTTTTTATTAGAAATGTATATTTGTTTGTTTGGGGAGAGGAGCTGAATATAGTTTGACTTGCTTTTTCCTTTGAAATTTCTTTAACAGAAAATGATTGTTGATATAGGAATGTTGATGATCACTAATCATTTCTCTGTCTGTCTTTATCTTTGTTGTTGGCAGGAAAAAGAAATACCACCATAACTGAAAGAGTGTCTAACAAATCCAGCTACGAAAAATTATGCTATAATGCTAATCATCGTGTATGCATAATGCTTTTGCATAGAACTGAAGCAATCGTTGAAATTATGAAGAGTTATAATTCATATAACTTTTGTATGGAAATTTTGATGTTATTCCAAAAATTATATTCTAACAACGATTCTACCCAAAATTTCCTATAAAAGTTAAAAGAAAATGCTCTTACTTAAATTCATTTAGCATTGTTTCATACATCAAGAGTGTTTCATTGAAATGTGTTGCTGATCTTATTATGCGTTTCAAATGTAATGCTGATTTTTCAGCATTTGCAAAAACATTTTTTTGTTGAAATTTCATAATTCAATATATAAACTCTGTATCTTATATCTGTTCATCTGTTGAAAGGATATTAATTAATTTTTTTTTTAAATATATTTTAGGATGAAGATTATTTTAAAACTCTTCTGGAAACGTCTTTGGTACTTGCCTCTAGTGCCAAACCACCAGATACTGTTACTGCAGCCTATATGTTTGCCTTCATGGTTAAATCTAAAAATTTTGATGCTGTTCTATTGAATCACTTACTAGCATCCATGGAAAATGGACCATTTTTGTTGCAGTTTACAAAAGACTCGCTTTCTAGCATATCCAATTCACCAGCCTTCGTTGGATTATTGCTTCTGTCTTGTGAATTGTTGAGGCACCTAAAAATAGCCCAGGAAAGCTTGTGTGATGCTGCAGCTTCTGCTCCTTTATATGGAATTCTTGCTTGCATAAGAAGTATTATTTCTGAAATCGATTTTAAGTGAGTAATATATATATATAAATTAATTAACAATATAAGCTAAGTAAGAAGGAATGCAACATAATCAATACAATGATTGATTTTTAAATTTTAAACTTGTTCAGATCAGAAATAATTTTTTGTTTCGTTTATCTAACTATATTAATTTAGATTTTTTTCATAAATTAGGTTAACAGGTTTTCATTTACATTTCATTTTTGTTTACTTTTTGTTGTTAAATACCAAATTGAATTTCAATTTCGACACACATATGCATCTTGTGATATTTTTTTGCACTTTTGTTTTCGTATTAACATACTCAAAAATAGAAAAATTAAAGAAAATATTACTTTTATTTTTTCAATATGTAGCTTACTTATTATTAAGTAAAGTCCTAAATAGTAGCATTTCTATATCTAACTAGTCACATAAATTGTTTAAATTCCACAACAGTTTGTACAGTTATGTAAAAAATAAGATATATTTACGATCAATGAAGAATGAATTAACATCCCATTTAGAAGTAATAAAGGAAGGCATTCTTGACATTCAAGTATTCTGAATAAAAGTATCACTAAAATGAAATTTTTTTTAAAAAAATTATTGCGTATACTTATGTTTTAAAACATTACATGTTATTATGTTACACTTATGTTTTAAAACATTAAAAAAAACTCATATTTGATCTATGGGTATGACTATTCTTATGTCTACCTAAAAGTAATTTTCAGAGAAATGTAATGTTACTCCTTGCTTTTTAAAAAAAGTACCCTTTAATAAGTTTTTGATATTTTGCCAATTAGTTCGTATTATATTATAATTATAATTGCAGTTATTGTGATTAATTTATTACAATTATGTAATTATTACAATAATATCTGTTGTATGCAAAAGAGCTTATGAAGACACATTTCTAAAATTATCTAGAAGGAATGAATCAAACCTATATTTAACTAGACAAAAGCTGATTAAAATATCTGCATACATTATTATAGTAAATTGCACTTGTCATCCATAATGATGAGAAATAAATGTATGATAAATCTTAATCATTAAATTTTTTTGCTGAATTAAATAAGAACCATTTTTTTTATTTACAGATGTTACATTTATCTCATATCCAAATGTCAGTTTTTTATTTATGGCATTTCTGAATATTAAAAAAATTGATAAAATGATAATAAAGTAATATTACTTTAAAGTATTTGAATCTTTAAAGTTGAGCAGTCATAAGAAAATATGTAATATATTAACTTTTCTAAATTTTGAAGATTTTTAAATAATAATAATAATTGCAATAATAAATCATTTTTTAATTTGAATTAGATTGAAATATATAAAAAAATGTCCATGAAGAGAGGGTTTGACTCTGAAACTTATAGGCCTAGCGGTCAATATATTGCCGTGATCATCTTCATATTTTCAGGATGCAGCTGCTTAAATAGTCTTGAGGAGCTGAGTGGGTGCGTGAGGTGGCGAGTGTCAGGACTCGATCTGATTGGTTGTTGTCAGGGTGAGGGTGAGGGGGTATGCAGTCCAGGATTACTTGGAGTTAAACATGGGTTAAAGTTTTAAATTTTAGTCAGATTAAATGGGGGGGAAACTATTTGTAGAGTAAGATATTACGCGGTCTTTTGATTTTGGTATCTGGTATATTTAGGAATCTCAGCTATGGTGACATTATCTATAGAATCCAAGTTATTAAAGAATTTATCTGCTAGTTTTGCTATGAATTTTTTTGAAGGGAGAGTAATCTAAGCATTTATACATATTGGTGTTAAACACCGCAGCCTCCTGCCTTATATATATACCGGTAGTAGGCGGGGCTAACATTTTCTGGACCAATCAGGAGCGTTCTATCTGGATCTCGGCTCCTAGTGGACGGATCGGGAAAATTCTCGATGTTTCGGGTACTTTCCATTTTATTGCCAAAGTCGCCAAGCCTTGGGACCTCTGACGTCACACCTATTTACTATTCAACACATATTACTGTCAATCTAGCTTCCTTACGATGACAGTATTAGCGCTGGAAAGCAAAACCACAGGTTCGTAACAATATATATGTACTCTAAAATTTAGGATTTAAAATATTGGGTTGTTCGGAAAGTCATTTCGTATTTTTTTGTCAAAATGAAAAGAAATTTTCGTTTAATGAATAAATTATTTATTAACCTTTAGCTTACGGCTGGTACAACAGTTGTACCAGGATTTTTTTTACCTTTCCGTACGGCTCGGTACAACTGCTGTACCAGGAACGAGTTTGGATTTCCTTTCCCCACTTCAGCTTTCCAGCTGAGCCGTAATTGCTTGATAAAACTCCCTCCGTATTGTGTCGCGCCCCTTAGGGTCGGGAATCACTATTGTAATCACTGTTGGCGACAATGAAACTTTTGACCGTGTTTTGGCGACATTCCCTTTCAAACTTCCTAGGGGAGTGAGTACAGAATGAGATAGCATAATTTCATTTTTGACTAGTACTTGATTGAAAACATTGTTCTTTACCTTCGTTCCTTCATTTAAAAATCATTACTTCATTCCTTCAAAATAAAAATGAAATGAAGAAACTGAAGACACTCCACAATGAAATGAAGAAACTGAATATAAAAAAAAAGTTTAGAAAGTTAAAGCCACTTTAATCCTAAAAATTATATGAATTATTAATTGCAATTACTGCAAAAATTATGTTTTGGGAAATAAAACAATACTTTCTTTTAACTGATAAAAATGAAATAAATTTTTTTAAATCTCGAACAAGAATAGGTTAAAAAGACTTCCTTTGTCACTAAACAGAACAATGCTTAACAACTAAAAAATTTTATTCAAAAAATTTACAGCTTTATATTAATATATATTTATAGTTGAGGCCATCTAATCGAATGATAAATATTTGAACCAAGAATTATTTGATGTTTCGTATCATGCTATGGTCTAATGAAGGTAATCGGTGCCCAAGACGAAATGATACCTACATTTTTTTTTCCAGTTTTAAATTTTCATACTTGAACTCGATATATTTCTGCTAGAAATATATTTTGGATATGATGTTTAATTAAACTCATGGCTTCATCATTATTTGTAATTATTTATGAAAACGATGGATTTAATATTTCATAATTCTGTAAACGTTAGAATGTTTTAAAATAATGAAGGAGATTCATAAAATCTATCAAAATAATAATTAGTTCCTCCATGCGTTCAAGTAACAGAAAAGAAATATTAAAATCTTATAGCTTTGTTTCAGTCCACTGAAAAATAATTGAAATCTCGAATTATTCCGGAAATATTTGCTTTGAAATAAAACAAAATTGCATTAAAAAGTCAGGAATTCCATATTTAATTCTAAGTATTTCTCAAAGATAATCTAAATCATTTTTTAGTGAAAATACTAGTATTGAATAATGAATACTGATAATCGAGAATGTTATACAGAAAAAAGAGCTTCAAAAATAAAGTTAAAAACTTTTAATATGAAATAATATAACTTAATAATTTAATTTAATTTATAAACTTTTTAACTTATGAATCATATCTTATGTATCTTATTCAAGTCTTACTTTATTGTTGGTTATATTGATTGTCTCAAATCTGCTGATTACTTACTTATCAGTAAATTTTGTGTAGAATTTTTTTTTATATATAATTAAGCTACTGAATGTCTACAAAACTGAACATATTTTTTTAAAAAAAAATACTACTCTGCAATCAGAAATTAAAATTCTCAGCAAAAAAATGTTTTTAATTTAAATTTTAAGCATCGGCAATATAATGGAAAATCGCTACTAGTAATTTACATTACAAACAGTTTGAACTATGTCGGGAATAAAAATTATATTCGATTGCTATGGGAATAATATATTATTATAAAAAACATTTGCAGATATTTTTAATTTGCAGAACAATAGAGAATTGTTATTCGTGTAATGCCCGAAGATATGTGAATACTTTAAAAAAAATATGAACAATTAGGATCTTTATATATATATAATATGCACAAATCGTTACATTTTATTAAAATTGATGAGTTAAAATTATAAAAATAAAGTAAAATTCACAATGCTGTGTTCAAGCAATGTCAGTTTAATTCGCAGCTTCAGTAAAGCTTGAGAAATGGATTTAATTTTAAGTACAATTGAAAATTTTTTGTTCAATGTACTAAACTATTTAGCATATATCGTATTTTCAATTTGTTTACTTCATAATATTTAATGCAATATTTTTTACTACAGAATTGATGAAATAATTTTGAGTGAGAAAAAAATAAAACTGCGATTAAAAGCCTACTCTAGAGTTCGGCAGAGACGAAACCGCAAAAAAAGGCAACCCGCTTACTACGGAACGGACAGATGACCAATTAACTCTACGGGTGGTTGAAATCGAAGAGCTTATCTTCAACAACCATCCTTAAAAGAAGGGGAAAGCATCTTGTAGTTTCTAACACTAAACGCCGTATTCAAAGGAACTTTTCCGAGTTTGGGTAGCCGCAGTCTAAAGGTTAAATTATAAAATTGCCATTCTGGTCTAATACCTTTTGCCATATTTTTGGTAGTAACATGATTACACGCTCATAAAAGTTTTGGTCTTTGCTGTAAAAAAATACTGATCGAGGTGGTTTTTGGCCTCCTCATTTGAAGGAAAAATTTTGCAAATCAGTTCTGGTACTGATGTACTGTTAACACATCTTCTCCACACATATTGGCTAGTTTATTTCTGGCTTGAACAGCATTTTTACCTTTTATAGCAAAAAAGAAAAAAATGACGAAAATGCTGTTTATTGCTCTCCATATTTAAAAGGGCACCATCCAAAAACTACTTCGAAGAATCAGCTGCACTTTTTCACACTCAAGCCTTGCTATATCAGCTCTTAAAACATAAAATGATTTTGCGGTTTAAGTATGAAATTGGGTGCGAAAAATGCAATTAAATCCTTTGTCAGGAAAAAACGAAATTACTTTCCGAACAACCTAATATTATAATTATATATATTTATTAATATGCAAAACTATTTATTGGGATGTTTATTAATACAGCAATTCATTGTATTTCTGTATAAGGATTCTGCAAAATTTATTATGTATAATGAATTACTATATATATATATATATATATATATATATATCACATAACTTGTACTATCCATTATTTTAGGTGTACAAGATATATATTAGTTATATAGAAATATGAATAATCCCATCCATTTCGTTCCTGATTTGAAGCAAAACTGTTTCAAAATTGCACATCTGTAATGAAAATTTATTGTTATAATGAAAAAATAGATTTACTATTTAGAAAAGAGAGAAAAAAAAACTTATTAAAAGAAATGTCGATCATTTTTATGACAGTCTTGAGAGCTGTCTCCTAAAGTAAATGCTGCAACTCACATTATAGAAATTATTTGCCTAATACTTTTGGTTTTTTTCTCAATTTAGAATATTTTACTTTAAATTAAAAAGTTGATAATGAAAGAGAAATTCCTAGCATCAATAAGGAAATGTGAAGTTTATGCTTGATTTGTGTGATATACTTCAGACTAAATATATGTTTTTGTGTGTGATGATAAGTTTAGTTTTGGGGTGTTTGATTATATTAATTTTTGTGTTTAATATTCTTGCTCTTAAGAGCAATGTTTTATTATCCTTATTTTCAATGCTTCATGTTGAAATTCTTTGCTAATTGTATTAATTTAATTTTCAGAATGTTGGGTGATAATGTTTCTCTTCGTGAATGGGCTAATTTGATTCGAGAACTAATATTATTGAGTATTCAAGTAGCAAAGGTTGTAGAGCCTGTGGTGTCTAATGCTTCACCGGAAGGGCACTTACCAATGGATCCTGATTCAGGTAAACTAATAATTTTATTAAAAATTGAATAAAGTTTTTCAGACTACAGAAAACTCTTATCATAGTTTGTGTTTTCATTGTGGACCTACGCCATCTGTAATTTGAATTCTTATCCAACTTTATATTGCATTGCTTTTAAATATCTTTTACTTCGTAGATGGCATTTTAAAACTCCAAGCGACTATTCGACGAAGTATTGGAAAACGTTTTCAGACTGCTATTGTTGAATCAGAAGCCTCTATTCCAGAATCTAATCAGGTTGTTTTAGATAAGGTTAAATCGCATGCAGTTTCAGCACAGATATTACTTTTATGCTGTTGGAGGACTCATAAAGAAGTTTCCTTGTTGTTTGGAGAAATTTCTGATAGAATTCCTGTCACTGAAGATGATAACTTTGAATCTGGGATTCTAAATGTTGCTCAGGTGGGTTTTAATTTTTATTCCCAAGATCAGTTTGCAACAGGATTTTCTTACTGTCAATATGTTTACAGTTTTTATGTTCAATATTGCATATCATCTAGAACTATACAATATTTATCTTTTAATGCTATAAATATTATCCAAACTGAGAATGTAATCTGGAGTTTCATCATGTAAAGGAAATATTTGAGAAATAGTAATATCTATTTGGAAGAGTATGATATATATTATAAATATAAAAGACATAATCATAAGAACTAAACAAGATATGTGAAATTTAATGGATTTAAAATTATTTGAAAATATTTTATACATGATAGAAAATATGAGGTGGACCAAATTTCATCCTTATTTTGTCATTCTTTTTGGACTTGTGTTTATATTTATTAAAAATTGGTCAAGTCCATTTATTTTATGTATATTTTACCACAAACCTTAAATGTGTCTTTCATTTCATTATTCTTTTATGATATTATAGTTAATAATTATTTTTGGAATTAAGAGCTATTTTCAGCAACTAGTTGAGAGATCCCTATTAATAGATAAAGATATGTAAATTGATTTATCACTCATTTCTTTTAGGGATTTTGTATAAATCCAAAATTATGTAATGTATTTTTAAGTATGTTCAAACTTGTTTTTTCCTCTTTGATGTGAGTTTTCTTAATTAGTTTTGTGGATTAACATTAACAACTTTATTCTGAATTAGAGCTTTTTTTCGCATCTTTCATGGAGCTAACAGTTTTTGAAATATTAATTGGATAATACATGATATTTTATATCTTTTTTTGGAAAATAAAGAGACATTGAGCAGATTTTTTATCTTCTTTAAGGCTATTTCATGTATTCTTTCGCAGTTTTAGAATCATGTATTTATCAACTATTATACTTTCCAACCCTTCCATTACAGTTTCTGATTTGGTTATAGAGTCTTAAATTTTGTACAGCATGCAGATTTGAGATTAGATTGTATGTCAACTTTGTGATTGTATGGACCTATTCAGATTCACATGATAAAGTTAAAACACTTTTAAGATTAAATATCTTCTTGTTAATGTGGTATAGAAGTTTTGATTGATAATTGATGTCTTTGAAAAGACAACTGTAGTTTCAGTATGATATTTGAATTTCAAATCTGAAGCAGTGATATTGGAAGCTTTCATGCATGAAATTTCCTATAATACTGAAAATGAAACTATCATGAAAATACCTGAAACTATCAGTTCATAAGCAATATAAGCATGAATAAAATAATATTTGTCAATTTTTTTTTTCAATATTTGATTTTGATTTTTTATTTTTTTACAAATTGCTGTTCTTTTATTAATATAGAATTTTTATTATGTAGATTAAAGATATTGGTAATTATTTCATGCATCAAATGGCATCAGTTAAACATAAGGGTGCTTTTGAACAAGCTTATATTGGATTTAGTAAGCTCTGTAAAATGCTATGGAGGTAAGATTATTGTTGGTAACTATCTAATAATATTTACCAGCAATTTTTATTTCTGAAATATTTAACTTTTTTTTGTCTAAATTTTTGCTTTTACATTCTTTAAATATGTAATTTCATTTTTGTAAATCAATTCAAATATAAGAGAATTGTATAATCTCCAAGTAATCAACTAATTCCATGTAAAAGCTCTTATAGCATTTTGTAATATATGAAGAATTTTATATAAATCCGAAAATATCTTCCAGAAAATATGTGTAATAAAAAGAATTTTATTGTGAATTTAATCTTGATTTTATTTAAATATTCATCTTTATTTTTATTAGATCTTCTATATTAGAACTACAAGAGTTACCTCAAAACTGGTTAAATGATCTTTGCTTAGCTATTAAGGGTTTAAAAGAGGATAAGAATTTCTGTTATACCAGGAGGAGTGCAGGTTTACCATTCATTTCACAGGTAAGTAATCTTTATGGTGTGATTAAAAGTTTAAAACAAAACTTTAACTAAATCAATAAAAGTTTTTATTGATTTAGTTAAACTAGAGCTGATATTTAATTTTCTGTATATAGTTTTGCTTCATACTCTGTAAAGATTAATGTATATAAATATATGTGTATATATTTGGAAAATTTACGATTCATAAAATTAGATATTCTGTAAAAATATAATCACTTGTATAAAAACATATTCATGAATTTCAAAATTATTCTTTGTAATAATTAAATTTATCTTAAAGGTGCTAGGTTTTAATAATCAAAGATAATGCCATCTTTCTCACTAGAAAGTGCATGGTATTAATTTTTACCAGCTGTATCAATATCTCTTTTGATCCATAAGTAGAATTATCCTTATAAAATAGCATTATTAACCACAGGGTATATCACTGTTGATTTCATATATCACTAGCCATGGCTAGTGATATATATCAATTGCTGTATATGGATTAATCTCAAATGTTCTCAGCTTGTTTATTATATACTAGCCGCCAGCTTTGGGGACCAACTGGTTCGCCATGAGTAATGTGTTTTAAAATGTTCAATTAAAATACATATTTATTAGCCTTGAAGTGATTCCGGGCATTGATTGGCCTGAAATTAATATTTTCTAATTTAAAATATAAATTCTAATTTAAAATAAAAAATAAATAAGTATAAATTCTAATTTAAAAATTCCAAAAAAAGGGTTCCAAGGTACACATTCCCGACCTCCAAAGTATACATGTACCAAATTTGGTAGCTGTAGATCCCATGGTCTGTGCTGTAGAGCGCCAACACACACGCATTGATCTTTATTATGAGTATAGATAAAAAATATATGTTATTTTTTCTTTAAAATCAGTACAAAATTTAAGAAATAACTAATGTAAAAAAAAACTCTGAATAAATTTTAAAATATACCTATTTTAATATGTGTTTTAAATATATTCCATTAAAGAAATAGAGTGAAGCGTTAAAAAAGAAACATTTTGTAAAAGATATAGGTTTCATTCGTTGTCAATAGAGAGAAGAATAGTTTTGAAAGGATTTTTGAGCATAATGGTTATGGTAGTATGCACTAGTGATGTCTTAACAAGCTTAGATACATTTCCTTTTGTTAGTGCTGATAATGATTTGAAGATATTTGATGGTTTCAAATTATTATTGATGAATATAAGGAAATATGTCACATTTCCTTTCTTTTTTCATATCATGAAGGAAAATTAGAAACTGATGTCTAGAAAATATGATGTTGATGGCAAATTTTGAAAATGGTGATTTTGATTATTTTCAACAAAAACTGGTTGAAAGGAACTGAGCCTTTCTCACTCAACTTTTCAAAACATTCATGCATTTTTTTTTTTTTAATCATTTGTGTTGAAAGTAACTGAATATATATATTTTAGTTAGACATCTGCAGGATTGAGGGAGCTGATAGTAGTCAACTAAAAAGGTTTGAAGACTACCAACTTGACAGTCTCAAAATTTAATTTTTTGATTAAAAATAATTTTTAATAATAAGTTGTCAAATGACAGCTTTATCATCATATCCAAATGCTGAGATGGAGTTTTGTGTAGTTATTTTTTTTAAAAAGATATTGTGAATGTCATAACAAAAGGCACTGGATAGGAAGTTGAATGCCGTGGTATAACTGGAAGCTCTGCTTTTTTCTATTGGATCGAAATACTTGTCATTATACTTTTAAAATAACATTTTTAAATCTAAAATTTTTCCTTGTTATGTGTCACAATATTTAGTTATTTCTGTTTTTATGAAAGTTTGTTTTCTTTCTGAAAAAAATTAGATATTAAATGAATATCAGTTATTCCAAATTGTTAGAATTTATTGTATTTGACAACTTATATCCAATATTTCTTGAAATAGCATGTATTTTTTCTGAAAAGCAGTAAGTAAAAAAGCAATTTGGAATAAGCAGGATTAAGCAGTAAAAAGAATTCTAAGGCAATATGAAATTACATGCCTTATTTCTCCTCATTGTATTATATTCTTCACAAATCAGCTTATTACTGCAATCAGAAACCGAAATATATGTTCTTAGTTACATCATAGTTTCTTAGGTCATTGGGAATTTATTGAAATAGCTATAAATGCTGTTGTAAATGGGACTAGCTCTTTAGTTCATTAATTTGAGCGGAAAGGCATTGTTTAATAAACATTGCTGAACATGATTGTGCATTCACCTACATTATAGACCTGTTTTCTTTCTTATTCAATCAATTCATATAAATAGAAATGAAGAAGCCTGCAGAATTGATTCCCAGTTACCTTGGCAGAACTTATTTATTTATGATATTTTATAAAAAGTGAAGCTAGTTAGTATTATTATTAATCTTCTTCACCAGCTTAAAAATGAAACTATGATATATTTATTTTATGTGATGAATGGTTTTTTTTTTTTTTTTGTGCAAAATGTATAGTTAAAATTTTTGATTGTATCTAAGATTGCTTGGTTTTTGTTGACTACTATTGACTACTATTTACTTCTTCAATACTTTTACATTAGGTATTCTTCACAAAACAGTTTATAGCATGTTCTTTGATCTTAATTTTTTTTAAATAACGGATGCAGTAATTTGAGAGAATTTTAAATAGTTAAATGCAATTTTTTATATATGCTATTAGGGTTGAAGGTATTTACATTTTCTTCTGTAAGATTTTGAATATATCTCTGGATTTTAGATGTTTTTTACAGCCATTTCTCTATTTTAGGCAATTTTGGCTTCTGAACCTGGTATATCGAGTTCAACATTTTTCAAAAATACTATATCTTCATTCCTTAAAATGGCCTCAAGTGAGAAAGATGATGGAAATATTGATGAAAAGGTAAAAATTGTATTTTAATATTTTTAATAGATATTGCAATAATTATGTCGACTATTACCAGTTTTCTGTTATTTTTATATCTTATAATTTTTTTTAGATGTCTAAACAGAACATATAACCCCCATCCTCAAAAAAAGAGAGGAGAAAAATTGATTTAGTCTGCATAAAGCATAAAAAAGCTGCAATACTACTGGCATCTCTTTAATTTTTTCTTCATTCAAAACTATTCAATTTTATGCAAACATGCCAAATTTGGCATTTCATTTCAAATCTGCATAAGAAAGAAATATATTTTAATTAAATGAATTTTATTGAAACTTATTCTGTATAATAATTGCTGCTATTATAATATTCTACCCTACAAAGCATAATCCTGAAGCACAGTATTGCAATGTCTGTCACCACAAAAGCCCTTTATATATTGTGAATATTTAAAAAAAAAATAACATATAACATATGTAAGAAATCAAAAATCACTTTAAAAACATTTTTGCTTAATACATAGCATATCTTGATTCCATATTTGAAAATAACAAATATATAACATTGTGCACCACTTTCACCTATTTCTTTTTTCATTAAAGTATTTGCCAATTTCTTTTTAAAATATTAAAATTTATTTTATTTGCAGGTTCATGCTCTCAACATCTTACGAGCTTTATTTCGAGATTCATGCTTAAGTGATTTTCTCATTCCTTTTGTGTCTGAAGCTTTGATGATTTCAATCACTGGATTCAAGTCTCATTATTGGATAGTAAGTATCATAACTTGAATTCAGTTATTGTTTTTATTATTTTTCTGTATTTTTATTTTAAATTAAGGGATTTTTCTGATAAAATATTTTTGACCATCTATGCTGCTAAACCAGCTCCCCCCTCCCCGTTTTTCATGTTCTCTTCGTAAAGAGATAATTCATATATACTGTGATTTAATTATTTCATAATTTAATAATTCTTATAGAAATAATTAAATTATGAATAGAAATTTTATATTTCCATTAAAAACTGATTTAACTGTGCTTAATTTTAATTGGTTAAATTAATTAGGCATTTATGGAGCTTCGGAATTAAAATTCAATACGATACTAAGCTCTCACCCCTTTAAAAAAATATTCTTTATGTGAGGGCTATCAAAATAGGCTCTAACTTATATATTATTGTCTTTTGTAGAAATTTAATTTAACCTTGTTATAGTCATATGGATTCAATTTGACTCTTTCTTTTTAATATTTGCTCATTTTGAAATGTTAGTATATATAATTAAACAAATCCTTTCACTTATTAAAATATAAATATGCTGCATGAATCAGATTTTTATAAACAAATTTGTCTTTGAGATAAATATGGCCTAATTAGTAAATTGCATTTATCTATTAAGAAAGCGAACCACACGATGATGATTAGAAAATAACTTGTAATTTATTTAAACGTGGTTACATCTCGTAACCAGAACGAAAAGTAAAAACATACTTATCGAATGGCACACATCTACTTGAAATACACACAACAACAACCAACATATCAAAAGTTCAGTCGAACTTTTTTTTCTAACCATCTAACATTTTACTTTTTATTTATATGTACGGCGATAAACAAAAATTCCACTTCTTCAATGATATGCAAATAAGAGTCATCCTATTAGCATATTGTTTTAAATTTCCGCTCTTGTGTGACTGCATCGAATTAGCTGGATTCGAAAAATTTGAACCCGATTGAGGATGCTGCCGATATAAATAGGAGAATTTTGACTTATTCCCAACAATTTGAATGTATATATTTACAATAAATGAATTTAAATAGAATTTTTGGTCAAGAATCAATTGTTGAGATTCAATAAAGATTATCTGTTCTTCGAAGAAATTTTAAATATATAATATATATTTAAAAAGAATTAAGTATTATTAATATTTATGTGCTAACCACATGTCAGTGGCAAACTTTTATTGTAGTCACAAACCATTGTTGAACTTTAGACTTAACCATTGGCAAATATAGAAGAATTCAAACAGGGAATCCGGGGGTTCTAGTAAATATTAAGATAAGGCTTGATGATTCTTTTTTTGTTCCCTTTTTCTTTAACAATTAAAATAATTGGAGTTGCCATATATTAAAATACTAGAATAGTTATCCGAAAAGGGCATATTGTGTCTGTCATACTTTAATGTGACTCAATATATTGGGTTGTTCGGAAAGTAATTTCGTTTTTTCCCGTCAGAGGACTTAATTACGTTTTTTCGAAACCAACTTAAGCCGCATAACCATTATATGTCTTGAGAGCTGATATTGCAAGGCTTGTGTGTGAAAATGTTCTATTAATTCTACGCAGTAGTTTTTGGTTGGTGCCCTTTTAAATATGGAGAGCAATAAGCAGCATTTTCGTCATATTTTACTTTTTTACTTCAGAAAAGGTAAAAATGCAGTTCAAGCCAGAAAGAAATTAACCGAAGTGTATGGAGAAGATGTGTTGACAATACACCAGTGTCAGAACTGGTTTGCAAAATTTTGATCCGGCAATTTTGATGTCGAAGATGCACCACGTTCTGGAAGGTCGGTTGAAGCTGATAAAGACAAGATAAAGGCATTATTAGTTGATGCAAACCGGCGAATAACAACATGTGAGACCGGTGAGATCTTAAAGTTATCGAATTCAACTGTTTATGACCACCTGAAAGGCCTGGGATTAACTTCGAAGCTCGATATCGGTTCCCCATGTTCTCACGGAGAGAAATTTGTGTCGTCGCGTTGATGTCTGTGATTCGCTCCTCAAACGTCACAAAAATGATTCATTTTCAAAGCGCATCATCACTGGGGACGAAAAATGCGTTGTATATAACAAGGTCAAACGCAAATGATCATGGAGCTGAAAAGATGAACCGGCTCAAAGCATTTCGAAAGCCAATATCATCAAAAAAAAGTGATGCTGTCTGTTTGGTAGGATTTTAAAGGAATCGGTTTTTTTACAGCTTTTACAGGATAACACAACAATTAATTCGAAGTCTACTGTCATCAGCTGGACAAACTGAACGATGCACTTCAACAGAAAAGGCCAGAGTAAATCAACAGAAAAGGTGTAGTGTTCCACCAAGATATTGCGAGACCTCTTACAAGTTTGGTCACTCGCCAAACGCTTTTACTGCTTGAATGGGATACACTGCCACATCCACCATATTCTCCAGATCTGGCGGCTTCGGATTATTATTTGTTCCGGTCCCTGCAAAATTTTTTGGAACGTAAAACCTTTACCTCAAATGAAGATGCCAAAAATCACCTGGATCAGTTTTTTGCCAGCAAAGAGCGTGGAATCATGCTACTACCAGAAAGATGGCAAAGGGTGTTGGATCAGAATGGCCAATACATAATTTAATAAAATGCTTATTCATTATACGAAAATCGTCTTTCATTTTCACTAAAAAAAACGAAATGACTTTCCGAACAACCCAATACGAAAAAATTTTAACATTTTAGATGTTGATGAATTTTTTAAAATTATATCTGGTAAGTATTTAAACTTTAATACGTTTTTAAAGAAGAATATGAAAATTGGTCCAATTAACGTGAAGTAAGAAAACTGGTAGATGAATTTGGTGCCTCAAAATATACATTGAGCATGAGAGAAGCTGCTTTAAAAACACTTATATGTTCTCTCATCATTTTCATCAAGTCATTTTGGAGCAATCACTTGAACAACATGCTACAGGTATTCAACTGCAGTATATTTAATTGTAATTAATTGAGGCATATAATTATGGTAGTCAATCATGTAAAATCTAGTATAATAAAGTTTTAACTTGAAGCCATGAATTTTCAGTGATCCTGATATCTTTCATGGTGCTTCTTGAATGTCTGCATCCATTTAGAGATTTTTATTTGCTGGGCCAATCTTGCCAAATTTTAGTTTCGGCCAAAGAAAGAAAGAAAGAAAAAAAGTTATTTGAGATTATTATTTTTTTAAGGTCCAATTCTATACTTTTTTAATGTTTTTTTTTTCTTTTTATAATTTTTATAGGAATTGTTTTTTCAGTGATGCCTCTCTTAATATATAAAGATTTGTACACAGCAATGCACAGCATTGAAGTTAGGAGCATGGAATTCGGGAAGTAATATTGAGTGCATTAGAGGCACACTAAAAAGGGATTCCTCAAACTTTTAACTTAAAGTTTAGTTTTAAAAATTAAAAATATTTTTTAACCTATTTTCCTTCTAACATCAAAGCCTGTTATTGTCCAAAAATTATTTTAATGTCATTTTAAAGGTTACAAAAATAGTTTTCAATTATAAAAATTTTGTTTGCTTAGTGAATTTTTTTCTATATTTTTAATAATTTTTGAGAAATTAGTTTTGGATACAGTTTATACATACATGTAGTTTATAGAAAATATAGTAATCACACACAAAAAAAATTCTAACTTTAGATTTTGATGAACCTTTACGCTTTACACCTCTCCAAGTTTGAAAAACAAATTTTTGGAAATTGTGTTCCTTTTCATCTGTCTGTGACACAAATAACTCAAAAAGAGACTTTGAGCTAAATGGCTGAAATTTCATAAACAACCTTTACTTCAATTTATCAATTGCTTCCTTAGGTTCGAAATTCGTCACATCTTTTATTCAGTGCTCTCATGACTAGAATTTTTGGTGTCAGTGGTCCACAAGATGAAGTGGGAAAAAAGAATAGGCTTACAAGTCGAACTTTCTTTTCATATTACAAAGAGATGTATGCCTTCTTGTATAATGAATTGAAACAGTGTACAGAAATTATGAATCAGAATCCAGAAAGGTATGTTTTGCATATATAATCTGTGAATTTAAATTTTTCTTTGTTTTTTACATGCTTTGTTCTTTCTTCATTGTCAAAATATTTAATAACATTGCACAAGTTATTATTCCAGAAAATCCTTCCTCTTATTGTATGCTTACTTTACTGAGATCCTGAAATGAGCAGTATACATTCATTAATACATATTGAAAGAAAAAAATATCGCAAAACCCCTAAAAATGGAGTGAGGGGAAAAAAAGAAAAAGAAAAGCCATAAAAAGAATACTATGGAATATTCCTCTTTAGATGAAGGGGGGAGTTATTCAATTGATTTTCCAAAGGTGATGTTTTCTGTATACAATAAAAGCTCCTTAATCGCGCTTCCTTCATTCGCATTTTCACTATTCGCGGATGAAAAAAATGCGCCCCAATTTCCATATTCGCGGCTAAAAATTTCTTTATTCGCGGATCTAATAAGTACACACATAATAATAAAAGGATTCCGATAGGTATCCAACCCAATATCCTTTGTAAATGCCTTCAAATGGACTAATAAAAAGCCAAAATCGCAAATGGAATAGGATGAGATGGGTTCCAACAGATAGAATCAAGTGATATTTAGGAATTGCTTGAATCGCAAGATGAACATTTGACTGAAACCGCCTTGGAGTTAAATTCACAGCCCATTAAAGAAGAGGTTTCAATAAGCACTGGAAACGTGACATTTAATTTGAAAAATCTTAGTGAAGGTTTAAGAATGTCAAATGAGCTTTGTGATTTCTTTATGAATATTGATCCGTCTGTGGAACGAAGAGGCAAATTGCTAATGCGACTGCTGCGTATCAGTCTGAGTTGAAGGAGCTTTTAAAAATTGCCAAGCAAGATAAAATCACAAAATTCTTCAAACCATTACCTAAGCCTTAAGAAAATTAATCAAAATGCTCAAAAACTTCAATTCAATTGATTTTTTACACTTTTTTTTTATTTTGTCACCTAGGAACATATCCCCTATAATCCCATATAAATGACCATTCCGTATTCATGGTTTCTGTATTCGCAGCATATTTATGGAACATATACCCCGCGAATAAAGAGCTTTTACTGTAATGATCAACAAATCAATGTTGAACAATAGATTAGTATTCTCCAGGAGGGAAAACTCTCGTAAAGAACTAAATAATGTGTGTGATATGTGAAATTTAATGTACCTGAGAGAAATATGAAGAAAAACTAACAAAAAAAAAAAGATTAAACCTACTTTTATTATTTATATTCCTGAGCCATTCTCAATCAGTAAATAAGTAAAGTAGGCCATGTAATAAGTAAAGTAACCAATGGGTCCTACAATGTTAAAGAATGCCAAACCCACAAGATGTTTTGCAATAATTTGAAAATTATTTATTTTATATTTTCAGATAATTATAAAGGCTGGTCAATTAAATTTATTCAATTGAATCATGTATTGTTTAAATTAGTTTTGAAACATTCTATTGGCATTTTTAGTTAATTATCATTTCTAGTTAATTTTATATTGTTCTTTAGTTCTAAAAAAATTGCTTTGATATGTAATTAAAAATAAATTCCAATCCTATTGTTTAAATATTGTTTAGTTTGCAGTGACAATTTTTTTTTTCATCTTTTTAAAAAATTATTTTCTTTGAAGAAATTGTTTTTAAATTTAAGCTGGGCATTTTTTTATACAATACATTGATACCAACTTTTTAGCAATTGTTTTGCGACTAATCTTTTTGTTGTTTCACAAAGTCAGAATTTGTTGTCAAAAATTTGTGTAAAAAGATTAAGTTAAAAATAATAAAATAGTATTTAGTTTTGGAAGTATGGAGCAAAAAAAAAAATGGCCTTAAGATTTGTATTGTTTAATGGTGCCCTAGGAGCCTTCAACTAGCTTTGCTCATAGTGTGAAGAAAGAAAAAGTAGTGCAAGCAGCTAAATGAGTCAAAAAGTAGTATAATTTTTTTAAATTATCTATGTAGATTTCTGATTTTAAAAAGTAAAGATAAGTGTTCTTAAATCAGTTTTTGAAATACCTTTTAAGAACACCGTTTTTAATAAGTTGTTATTATTACTTATAATATTAACCTTCCTCCCCCTTATTTGATATTGTTATGAAAAATTTCCAAATTCATCCATAAACTGTACAGTAGAATGCGGATTAAGCCACAAATCATGATTCTTTATTTTACACAAATTTGAGAGTAATGAAACATAACCAAAATGTAGACAAGCAGATCATTTGCAGTAAAGAGTAACACACTAGCAGTAAATCAGTAATAAATAACCATAACAGTTCAAAATGCCTCAAAGATAAAAAAAAAACTTGGAGCAAAGATATTTTATCAATTATTTATGTTTCTAGAATTGTTCACTACTTTCATCGATTACTGACTGAATCACAACTCTTTTTTTATTACAAAGCAAAAGTTCTTCTCTGAATCTCAAGTTGTATTGGAACTACCATCAATATTATATTCTGAGTTCCTTTATTTTGGCTACCAAATGGTCTCCAAGACTGGGATTTATTGACCTGGCATCTGTTAAAAGTATCTGCAAAACTTTCTTTCTGAAAAGGAATAATTAAATATTGAATCAATATCACATGTTTGTAATCTGAATCACAACTCTTTTTTTGTTACAAAGCGAAAGTTCTTCTCGGAATCTCAAGTTGTATTGGAACTACAATCAATATTATATTCTGAGTTCCTTTATTTTGGCTACCAAATGGTCACCAAGACTGGGATTTATTGACCTGGCATCTGTTAAAAGTATCTGCAAAACTTTCTTTCTGAAAAGGAATAATTAAATATTGAATCAATATCACATGTTTGTAAATTATTACGAATTGATATAGATAACTTCCTTTTTTCTTTGTATGTCCTGGCTTTTGTATATGTGTTTCAGGGTGTCCTTTATTTCTACTTTAGTTTTTCTAATTCCAAATTTGTTGCGTCTTGGTAAGAAATTAAAATTGTTATTTGTTATCAGGTAATAGTTATTAATAATTAGGGTATGTTAATATTGTGTTTTCCTTTAAAAAATGCATGCATGTATAATGACACATTTTAATAAATAATAAATATTTTCATATATCTAATAATATAATCAAACATAGAATAAAACATTTTTATTGCAGTTTTGATACTTCGTTTTACTTATAAATGTTTTTTGCTTGTTTCCAGTCTCATTCTTGTGCCATCTTTGTATCCCATTCTTCTTGTGTTAGGGAGATTGTACCCAGCACCTGGTGAATGTGATTCTCGTCTTGTATCTTTTATACCATTTCTGAATGTTTGCTCTGCCAGTCCTATTTGGAAAGTACGAATTTTAGCTGCCCAAGCTTTAGTTCCTGTTATATCAGCAGAAAATTTTGTCTCAACTCTTCAATCTTTGTTTGATTCTCTGCCGCACAATGGCCAAGTAATTACAGGTCACAATCAAATTCATGGAATATGTCTACAGGTATGTTTATTTACACCATTGTGCTCCATATTTTATACTGATTTTGTGCACCATATTTTTTGGATAATTTTTTTCATGTTTTACCTGCAGTTTCCGAGAACTAACAACATTCAGATTTGTAGCTTCTGCTGTATATTATTAAGGATTTCATTTTATTAAAAATGTATTTTCTTTTATCTTGAAATGTATATGGTGCATTAATTTTGTCAACAACATAAAAAATTAATGCATACAACTATATGCATGAATTTCTAGTTATTATCCGCATGATTTTATGTAAAATTGTCGTAAAAAAGATGTGTGATTGTCAGAAAAGATTTTAACAAACTAAAAATTGATCAGACTTAAGAAGATGAATAAGTTTTTATAAGAATGTAATGTAGGACCATTATGTGCTTATACTGTTGTTGTAGGCCAATTATATTAATAAAGTGATATTTAAACAAAACTGGTTTTACAAAAAATGTTTATCAAATAATGTGCACAATGTTAAGCAAATATAGTTTTTTGATATGTCCACCCACAATAAGTATTGATTGTAAAAAATACAGTTTCCCTCAAATTTTAGTAGAAATATATATAAAGAAGATAGAAAAATTTCATAATATGAAATTATTACTACTCACATTTTTTCATCAATTATTACCATGTTCTTTTCTTAGTATTGCTTACCTTTTTCACTTACATATATTTTTTATTATCTATTCATTTAAAGATTGCCACATACATGTTAAACCTTCAAATGCATTTGTTCATTCCTATAATAAAAGCAAATAAAAATTCATCATTTTAATGCAATAATCAGGCAGAATGTTTTTTGTTTTTGTTTTTTTGATTTTGTTTCAGGATTGGTTATTTAATATGTTTGTATGTATAAATAACTAATTTAATTATAGATTATTGAGAATTAACTTATGACCATGTATAACTCTTTTTCTGATTATAAAATATAATTCTATCAAACCAGATTTTTTACCTTTTGAGGGAATATTGCCATTTACCAATAGAGTGTAGAAAGGTGATTGAAGAGAATATTCATACCTGGATTCTTTCTCATTATAAATTAGCTTCAATGTAAGTATTCCAGTTAATATATTCATGCATACAATCTAGCTTGATCATATTTATGCAATATCAAAACACTTATTGTTCTTTATCTAATTTTAAAAAATCTGAATGACTTTCCTTGTCTTTAATGAGCATATTTACAAAGATTCATAAATATTTATATTGAAGTTTGATTTCTTAAATTAGCATTGTCTTAAGAGAATTTCATGTTAATTAGCTTTTTTCAAAATATTTGTTTGATTTCTGTTAATGAGAAGTTTAATTTAAATATATCCTACATTTGGCATTGCAGTTTTTTTTTTTTTTTTTTTTTTTTTTTTTTAATTCAGGAATTTCAAAGACATCACTTTATATGCATATACTTTTAGGAATTTTTTGAAATTAATTATTATAATATTCTTATTTCCAGAGAAAATGCCTGTTATACAACTAGAGTTGCATTTCTGGAGATTATATTACTTAGTTTATCCATGAATTTCGAATTAGGTAAATTTTTATTGAATTAATGAATTATTGATTATATTTTAAAAAATTTAGTTTTTATGTAACTATTTTTTGTTGAAGAAAATTATAAGTATTTGATCTACAGTGAATATTCCAAAAATCTACATGTTTTTAAAAATAATTTATTTTTAAAAATTATATTTATTTGTAAAAAGGCTGTATGTTAATTTAATCCTATAAAAGTATCAATGAATGAAGTGGAGTAATACATTTAGAAAGTAGTGTAATTAATATTAAAAAATTCATTGTTTTAATATTAAATTCTACTAATATTTATAAAAATAATTTAACTCCTATCTTTTCTGTGATAAAAATAGAAAGAGAGTATA
>JAPMOQ010032560.1:73287-85099 GCA_026543055.1 Argiope trifasciata | reverse complement strand
TTTTTTTGCAACTGCCATGTATAAGAAATCTTAAATTATTTTCTTTCAAAAAGTTTTAAATATTGTTATCATCATTATCATTTTATGTCATATTTTTTTTCTTAATTCATTTTTATAGCTACTATCTTTGAAATTAAATAAAAATGATTTATGTATTTTATCTCTGAAATATTTTTTTTTTAGGTTATAATTTGCTGCTGGACATAATAAAAGATGTGCTTTCAGAGATTCAGTCAATTTCATCAGATCCAGATATTATTTGTATGAAAGAACATTATTTGTGTATATCTGCCTCTGTGATTCTTTTTGGTCTTTCTCAGACTGGACAAATTCAAATAGACAATTTGCTGAAAGAAATAGATTCTACTTGTAACAGTTTGTCAACATTAATCCAAAAATTTCTAGAAATCCCATATGAAAGTGTTCGATGTATGATTTTGCACTGTTTAATATGCCTTTTCCAGATAGATATTGATACTTATAAAAATGATTTCACTTCTTCAGCCATTCCAATATTCTTTTCTAGTACAATCGCTACATCTATATCTAATTTGAAAAATAAAACACAATTCATTTTTAATGGACTTTGTAATGACCGTGGCTTTTCTGTTTTTCTTGCAAAAATGCTAGTTACAGAAAAGAATAATTCATCCTGTTTAGGAAAGGTTTGTATTTTATCTTTGATTTTAATATTAAAAAAAATCAATATTTGATCAAGTTTCAAAATGAAATAAAAATTTTAAATTATGTTCTTCAAAAACTAACACTTCTTTCTTAATAATTTTTACTTCCTATATAACTGAAAATGTTCTTTTTCTTAATATATAAGTAATAATAATTTAGTATAAACTGGATTTGAATTGAAATGAAATTGTTAGGTCTTAAAAGTTATAAATAATTATTCTCATATTTATGAAGAACATATTTCCAAAAATTTCTTTTTCATTAGTTTCAAAGCTGCAGAATACATTTTAATTTTTTTAATTTTTCTATTTTTAAAAAAAATCTAATCTTATTTTTTTGAAGCGTATTTATACTTGATATTTTTAATGACACAAATTCTTTTTCACTTGCATATTGTTTATAATTGAAAAGCATCGCATAAATATCTTAAGCATATTATTATCTGGAGTTATGTTAAAAATTTCTTTGATTTTTTTTTTCAGGTTTGCCATCTCTTGAGTTTAATGCCATCAGCTATTAATTTGAGGTGGAAATTTTATGAGCAAAGAATATTCTCATGTCCTTGTTCTGTAAGATACTTTAGAATTATTTCAAAATTGAGAATTTATAGTAATATCCTGAATATTTTTTTGTATTATTATTATGTGTTTGCTAACCTTTTTTTTATTTTTTTTTTAAAGAAATTGGAGTTTGTTTTATCACTTCTGCAAAACTGCCAAAGGTATGAAGTCACTTTTTTGCGTGTCTGTTTTATCATTTTTTTTAATGTAGTGTTTTATAAGTACAAAGGATAAATTTTATTTGCATTATTCTCAAGCTGAGGTTACAAATTTAAAATCATGTATGTATTAGCTTATTGATTTGAAAATTGGCTGTATGAAGATCCTTCTTCAAAACTCTGAATTTCTGTCTGGAAAAAGGGGGAAAAAAAAACTTTTTCACTTTTTTAGAATTTAGGAATGAAAATTTTCTTACTTTCTTTTCATAAAATAACCATCTTTTTTTAAAAAAATTTGCTGCATTTATATTAATTTTAAAAATCAGTTTCATTTTAAAGAACTTATTATGTTCTAATGAATTTCTACTTCTCCAATTGTAATGCAATTTTAGTTCTTTTTTTTAAATCTTTTTTCTAAATCTAAAATGCAACATATTAAGTGGTCAATTTTTTCAACTAATTCAATGATTAACTAACTTCTTTGCTTATTATAATGTGTTTGACATATGGATTGAATTTATGAATCTTTAATATTTGAATCTGTGATTAAATAAAATATTAAATAATTCAAAATATAGAAATCATTTTTATCTTTATTATCACTGTACTTTAACATCTCAGGTGAAATTTACTTTATTATGGGAATTGAAACAATAGTAATTATCCCATATAGAATGTGAAATCTAATTGGCAGATTATATAAATTTGAAACCAAGTGTATTTTTATCTATCTCTTTTTTTTCTTTCAAACATTTGGAATGTTCTAAATTTACCCATGTTATGTAACTTATAATGATAATACTTATTTTAATTTAATTAACATTCAGATAATTCCATTTTTCCAGAAAACTTATTTTGCATAAAGAATAAATAATTTATTTATTTTCAGAAGACTTATTTTGTATAAACACTAACATATTTACTGTTTATTCCTGCTGTTTGATTCATACAGTAATTTCATTCTCTCTCTCTCTCTATCTCTGTTTTTTTGTTTACTTGCATAGATTTAGTTTCTAAGCAAAAAGGACATTTAGTTTTTACAATGTCTCTCAGGTTCAACTTTTAAAGTAATTTGAAATGCATAATAATCATCTCTGTCATCTGACTTGAAAATTCTCAAAAATGAGCCAGCTCTTTTTTATTTGAAAATTCCCGCACTCACTTTTCTATCTTTAGAATTAATACTGTAAATATGATTTTAGGTTTCAGCTTTAAGTTTTGCGAGCCAAATTAAAAATCTTCTCAAATAGGAGAATTTTTACCTAAAAATAGTGGGATAACAATAAAAACATGTTCACAGACAATTCTCATGCTCATTCAACAATGAATATCACATAAACAAACGGGTTTTAATCTTTTTTTCAGGGATGAAGTATCCAATCTGATATTATTGTTTGCTTCTCATCTTGGTATTAAAATATATCAACGTCTACCAACGCCTCTGGTATGTTTTTGAAAATGCTAAGTTTAGAAGTAACTTGTAGCATGTCTTATAATTCTAATTTTTAAAATCATTTTTATGTCAGTTATTATAATTCAATAGACACAGCTTTAATGTTTCTAATTGTTTATTTTTATATCATTTATTACAAAAAAGCTTAATGTTAGGATATATTTATCTTGAATAATATATTAATTTAATCTATGATTGCTCCTAGCATGCATGTGTGTGTGTGTGTTATTACTATTTTACTTTTCTTGTAAAATTATAAAAATTTGTTTCTTGTGAAATTAGTATTGAAAAATATATTACTTTGTATATTACATAATAAAGTTTTGTAGGATATTTAAAAGCGTAATAGTAGTTTTTTTTTTTTTTTTTTTTTTTTTTTTTTTTATTATTCATACCAATTGATTGTTCCATGTTGCAACATGTACTATTGACAAAATAAAAATTTTTAAAAATCTACAGTTCTAGTTTTTCAGATTTATAATGTTTCCACTGTAGTGGATATTTGACAGCTTCTGCAAATTTTTATGTTTGGAAATCTCCGGACGTTTGAACAGGTAAAGGGTTCAGATATTCTTCATGCATATCATTGAACTGTTGGACATGCATGAAGAATGTTAAATATCATTATTTTAGCAACAGTGTAGTAAGATTGGTCTCCTCAGAGCAGTTTTATTTAGGTCAAATCAATTTGGTGCATGCAGAGATTTTAAAGAAATTTAATCATGAAGCTTTTTTTTTTTTTTTTAAATCATTCTATTCTTCAAAATTTGTGTCAGTGAAATTTTAGTCAAAATGTTGATGAGTTATTTAAGAAAAATCTTATATTGTTAAAATGCAAAAAGTAATTTGTTTAAAAAAATATTTTAAATGTAATCATTTATTTTAAGTGTACTTCCGTATGATAGAATGTAAACACTAAAGGCTGGACAATTTTTTTTTGTTTTTAAAAGCTGAATGGATTTTTTGTTCTATAATTTTTGTACCCTATTATCATTTAAAAAAATAAAAATGGAGTTTATATATCCTTAGTTAAATTAAACTAATATCAGATGTTTATCATTAAAAAAATTCTGAATATAATAATGTATCCTAAGTAAGCTTTTATACATTTTAAAACTTTAAACTCATTTATAATTGTTTTTAACAGACTGCTCTGTTTTCTGTCTATTGTGCAAGATGTGTTCCCATTTTAAAAAAGTGGTGTGATATACTAGAAGAAAGTGCTCAGCCAGAGAATTGTGTTTCTAAAAGGAAAGCTGTTGTAATGGCCTTTAAAAAATTACCTCAAGGATTTCTTCTAAATGAATTGAACATATTAGGTAAAATTATATTTATTGAACATCATTTCTGGTCTATTTATGTTAAAGTATTTAATTAATAAATAACTCCATTCTAATATTAATATGAATTTAAAACCTTTTCTGTTATATTTCTTTTTATTTCTTGTAAAAAAAAAATTGAGCATATTATTACAAATGGATTATTTTGATATGTAACTACTTAAATCGCTTGGAAATTCAAAATATAGCAAAGCAAAGAATTCTAAGAGTGTTTAATTTTTTTTGTGTGTGTGAAAAACTAGCAGTTAAATCAGATTTTCCATTACATAAATAATATTTTTGAATCTAATGAATCTGCTTTAATTTACCAAGCTAATATATGAGAAAAAAGAATTTGGTTGTTTCTAATGATTATAAATTAATTGAAAATGCCACTTATTTACTTTTCTCAATTAATTTTAAAATCAATTAAATGCCCTAAATTCTCATAGTTTCTTCTTTCTTACATTTAACCTTTTAAAAAATATTGGGTAAGAATGTATTATATTATCAGTAACAGTTACTGCATTAAAAATTTTAAGTTATGAGCTTTGCATGTATTTAAGAACTGTGAATCACACATAAAATAATTTTTCTTGATTACTTTGGAAATTTGTCACCCAAATGAATTTGGGAATTTCATTTCACTTCTCTTACATAAAACCTATTTTCTTTGAATTTACGTTTCCTTTTTTTTTAATTCTGTATCAGAACAAACTACTAAAAACTGTAATGGATCTTGAGAGATATTTTTCATATAGTGGACCTACTGAAATTCACCATGCTTTATTGAACATGAAAAACATTTATTAAATGTATTTTTATCAAACGATATTTTAAATTGTTTATTTCAGTTTTTCTTTTGTATATTTTTAACTACTGTTTACAAATTCTTTATTTTCTGTTTTCTTTAGATGAACCAGCTCTAAAGTTATGGAAAACACTTTTTAATCTTATTATTGATGATGAACCTGAAATAAAACAACTGGCTGCTGAATTTATTTGTTCCATAGAAATTTCTCATCCAGAGTGTTAGTAGTTTTCCATATTCCGAACCATACAAATTAATAATTTTGAAATTTGTTTTAGAAGTTATGAAATTTAGGGAACAATATTTTGAAATATGAGCTCCAAATTAACAATTGTAGTATATGATTTTGTCACTTTAAAAAAATCATTAGACTGATACAGAATTATCCAAAATTTTAGTTTTCAGTTATATTTTGGCATTTCTGTTTTGAGGGTATTTTTCTTCAGATGTAGAGGTATTTTGTGTCCATCAAAGAACCATTTTCTAAAAAACTGCTGTTTGAAATATATGATTGCTGTTTAACCCTTTAAATTTTCTGAAATATATTAACAGCATTGGGGAATAATAATAATAAAACATTTACTTTCATCAATATGATGCTGTCCATTCGCTAGGTTAATATGCTTTATTACATGCTTTGTTAGCATAATTGCATTTTATAATGGTCATATGGTTGCATAAAATCAATATACAAAGAATTGAAGACAATAATTTAAATGCAACACAAAAGAAAATGCAATGAAATTATATATTCATTGAAATACACAATTACAACAGGAAGTTATACTTATGTGTGTGCTTATATTCTTCTAAAATGTGCGTGTGTTTGTGTTATTTTTATAGTTTTGTGAAATTAGCTTCTAGCTTGCTACTGTGTGACAATTTTCAATCTCAAGTTTTAGCTTATTAACTAAGCATAACATTCCTTAGGCATTTAGAAATAATAAGCTAGAAAGTAATTATGTATTTGGATATTAACTTTTAATATTTTGACCATGGCATTTAAATTTGTTATTTGCATTTTTATAAATAAAATAGGAATTTTATTATTTTGAATTTTCTAAAATTGATCCTTCAAAGTCATTGAAAAGACATAGAATTTTTTTTTTTCAATCAATAAGAATATTATATTTTTCCTTGCTGTTTTAAAGCATGAAAATAGAGAATGTTTATAAATCAATAATAACTTTATTTTAATCAGTCGTAAGGCAGTTTAATTTTGCTAAAAAACAATTTGTAGTTTTAAAAATCCTTTTATAAACGACTGTAACTAGAGATTTTTCAAATTTTCAACTGCATGGGAATAGAATATTTCTTTGATTGTAAACATTATATATGTACACACACTCTCATTATTCCAGCCACAATCTATGCATTTTTGATTTCTCTATTACATATAAGTAAGAATTTGTATGAATAATTAATGAATACAATTTGAATATTAGGCCATCAATATATATTAATTAATTTTTTAAATCAGGGGATCATTAGTAAACATACTGGCATTCTTCTAAATTGCATTTCTTATCTTTCTCTTTAGTTCCATATACAAGAAGATTGCGTTTTGGGGAAATAAGGCCATGGTGGCCTAATAATAAAATCTCAGTTTGTGGGCCGTAGGGTTTCAGGTTCGAGCTCTATTCCACTCAAGATTTTTTGTGTAAATGGGTGTGTTGCACATTAAATCCATTATACCAAACAACCTTCTGCTGGCGTAGTGCAGTGTAGACAAGGAGTTGAGTGCCAGCTCTGGTGTCGTCCTTGTCACCTGACCGTGATTCAAAGTTATGAGGTGTCCGTCCCGAAATAGCTCTGGTGTTGCTTTTAAAACAGGACGTTAATATAACCAAACCAAACCTTTGGTGAAACATTTTAGATATGAATTATGTTTTAAAAATAAATCCCTTATATTTTTTTTCCCATTAAAAATTATTTTGATATAATTTCTTGAAATAAACTAACTTTAATTTATATGATGTCAAGTCACTCAAAATGTTACGGCACATATTTTTAACAAATGCATCCTTATTGGCTAGTGCAGATATGTTTGTGCATAAAATTTCATGCTTTTGTTACATTTTTGTATTTCTTTGCAGTAATAAGATACAGAAAAACGATTATCATGTAAAAAGCATCACTCCTTCCCTCCTTTTTCTATGTTACAATCATAAGTAAATACAGAATTCGAAAATTAAAACACAATTATTTTAAATCTATAACAAACTATGATTTCTTCTGTTTTTTGCCTAATTCTAATAATGTTGTTTAATAGGCAGATGTATGTAACTAACTTGAAGAAATAAAAAGTTAATCTGGTAAAATCTTATAAAACTGCTTAAATGTATTAGTAATTAAAAGTGTGGCAGTATTAGCATGATTTAAATTTCTAATAGTGTCAAAGAAAAAAAAAAATTTCAATGTAAACTAAAAATTATTTTGAAGAAATTAGATGAAGTTTGAAAACTGATAATTAATCTTAATTACCTTAAAGTGTTAAGTTATTTCCTATATCAATCAATTAGTATTTTTTAAATTACTGCAATAAAAAAAGGCACTATGTAAATTCAGAGGATGAATGTGTTCTGGTTATTGTATTTTCATCACGTGAATGTGAATTAACTGTTTTATACTTGAAAGAAAAAAATAGACATCTGTTGATCTCTCCTCAGCTGGAGGGTTTTGTGATGGTTTTCAACCAAAATGCAAACATATATTTTTTTCAGTGGCAAACAAACAAACATCATACTTACCTTGACCAGCGGGTGACCGAGCTCCGTTCGGAGAAAACAGGTATCGAAGCTAACTCGAAGATTTAAATTTTCAATTGTGATTTATCAAAACAATACATGCCATAAGAAAATTTGTGAAACCATTGGTGAAAAGATAACCGGTTAAAGTGCACCATTGTAAACTATTCTAAACAAAGTTAGAGTTTGGAAAGGGAACTATTCTATACAAAGGTAAAGTAAAGGTAAAGATTGAAGTGTGTTGAAGTTCAATATTTTTGATAAATTTATTTAGAAAAACCAAACATATATACATACATAAGAAACATATTATAAACCTATAACAGCATAAACATAAAACTTTATTAGTTCGCCATATTGGCTATAGATGGCAGCACGTTACCGCTCAAAAATTTAAGTAGCCATTATGGCGAACTAATAAAGTTTGAAAATATCCTATCTGTAACTCCGAACTGCTCGACCGTAGCGCTTCAAAACCGGCGCCAATCGATTCCTCGTGGCCAAGAACCCCAGACCTCCAAGTTTACCGGAGTTTATTAATTCTGGGGCGATTTTCGACTTGACAACCATTCCTCGTATTATAGTATTAGATAGTAAAGTTTTTTTTTTTAAGTGTACAAATATTGTGTGATTGTTTACAGATTTTATCGTATTGCTTTTTTTTACAACTTTTAATACAAATTCATTTTTGTTTAATTATTAATTCCATGTGTTAAGAATAATTCGATGAATTTTAGATATAGCTATGTAGTCTTTTATAATGAAGTAACCAAAGGAAAGGAAGGGATACTCATTGGCCAGTTTTATCTTAGTGGATTGAATAAAAATTTACTTTTTGAAAAGGAACAGTATTGCCATTTCATTTTCATAAATTGCTTTTTTTTTTATTAAACTTTATTTTGATAAGGTGTGCATTTTGCAGATGAAATTATCTTTAATTGGTAAGATATTAAAACTTATTTCAATCCTTATGGGTTGAAACTTTTAATTACAATTTTTGATATTAAATAACTTTTATTGATGCTGTAACGATTCAGCTTCTTTCCGGCCTGACCATGGTGGGTTCTTTTTTTCACACGCTCCATAATTGCCAGTTCTACACTGGTCTCTTAAATGGCTACGTTTTATGGCGTGGTAATTGCTTACAGGTGGACAGGTGGAGAGCCCTCTTTCTGAGAGTGGAAATCTGGCCCTTTAGAGGGAGTCCAGATAGGGGACCACCCATGCACTAATCGTGTCTGCGACACAGATGTGCAGCCTGCTTTGTTTCCCTTTGTGAACATTCCACGAACATTCTTGCTGTCAACTGTAGACCAGTGGAGTTTTTGCTGAAAGACGATTGGAGAATCGCCAGCCCAAATGCTCCTGTGTGGATGAGAGGTGGAGTCCAAGGAAAAGAGAAAAGGCGAGGGTATTTGGAGAGAAAAAGAGAGAAGAGATGAGGATTTTTTTTGGAGAGGTCGAGAGGAGATCGGTGAAAGCCGAGCGTTCGAGAGAAGATTTCACCCGAGAAATTTGGTGGGTTCCTGGAGTTAACCCCAGCACCAGCGTGAGACTTAGACGGCTGGTTAGCTGTTTTCATGAATTTCTCCGAAAGATCTTTTGAAACTATTCTTGTGGTGTTCCACATGGGCTCTTCATTTAACCTAGATGATAACTAGTATTTTGTTTTCTTCTGTAAATTAAAACTGTAAATAAAGTAATTTGATTAAAACGCTACCCTTTATTTGATCGGACCAGATCGAGACGTTACAATGCTCTTTAAATTTCTTTTATAATTTGTGTATATTTCTGAAATTTTCGCAACAAATCATTGGTTTTGATGTGATCATGCTTTGTTTTTTATATTTTTTTCAGTGGAAAGAAAAATATTGCCCACTGTTCCATCATTTGCTCTAGAATATATGATACAGATATTTGTTTCTGAAGATTTCTGTCCACTATCTTATCGTATTACAGTGCTGTTGAATTGGATGCTCTCTTGTAGAATTCAAGCTGTTGATTGCATGGTAGGTATGGAATGTGACTCTATGTTGTGTTTTTATTTTATTCATCTTTCTGTAATGTATTTCATGAAAAATATGCAAATAACTTTCATGGCTCAGATCAATATTGTATGAAATAAAAAAGAATGAAATAAATAACTGGAATATTATTCTAGAACTGTGTGTCAGGGATGAATTGGTGTTATATGCAACCATCATATGCATATGACACCAGTTAATCCTTGACACACAGTTCTTGAATAATATCCCAGTTATTTATTGCCCTTTATTCATATGCATATACAACTATCATATGCATATGACATGAGTACATTGCGCAACTATTTGCTCATGTTTAGGGCCTGCACATTTCTTTTCACTACTGTAACCTCTGTAGCGATTTTATGTGTTTGTGTGTGTATATCTGTGCACATCATGTCAGAAAAAAGTGTTCAACAACATTTTAGCTTGAATTCCTCTTTAGAAATGAGATCTCTTTATGATGATGTGGTTTCTAACTTTAAATATACTCTTATAGCATGATGTAAGAATTTATGTCTCTTTTGTAACTAAAACTAACTGTATACTTAAAAAAAATATATGTTTTTTATTTCTTAATTTTCAAGTACTTCAATCTACTGAGAGTTCACGGATTTTTATTTGTGACTTTTAAGGCCTTATCACACGGCAAGATATCGTCGGCGCTTTCCGTCAGCAAACGACAACGAAAGTGACAGCACTTGTGTGACGTCACTTCAAAGTTTCACATGATTAGTTGAATTCCGTTTGCGGACAATATTTCCGACGGCATTTTCTAGCTGGTTAGAAAAAGTTGTCGATTATGAAACTTGCTTGACCGGTTTTTGAGGATAGAAGCGGAAAAGTGCTGATGAAATTTCACCGTGTAATAAGGCCTTTACTAATGGCAATTGTTACAGTGACAGAATTTTTCTATCAAACAAGATAAGGGCTTTGTTGAGTAAGCAATTTTTAAAGAGTGTCAACAACAGATAATTTATCATTAATTTGTTAAACCTGATCTTTGCTGATCAGATTTCACTCTTTTTTTCAGTATGTTAGGAATTGAGGATATTAGTTGACACTTGGCAGTCAAACTGTTAAGTAAAATTACTACCCAAATGCTATTAGTGTTCTTAAATGTATGTAGAGAAAGAGGTTATATAAGGTTTAAGCAAATTCTAGGTACTTCATGAGGTCAATATCCGAGGTCATAATTTTGTGTGTTTCAAGATATTTCTAGCTAAGCATTGTAAAGCAATTACCCTATTCATTCATCTTGAGTTACTTTTTTATTGATCAAGTCGGTGCTAACATTATTTAGATTCATTGCTTTAGATGCAGAGATTTTAAAAACTGTGTAAATGAGGAAAAAAGATGTTCAGCAAATGATTTTAGCCACTGATTTAATTTTTGAAAATTCTTAGAAAAATAGAAATGTACCTAGCAGAGTGCTGTACATTTAAGGTGATACTAAAATAGTTAAAAATTAAGAATATATTATTTAAAAACATTAATTTATTTGCACACTAACCAAACTTTATATGCTGAGATAAATACAGTAAGACGTGATTATTAATTTCAAATTATATTCTTAAAATTTATTATTAGCCTTTTACAGTTATAAATTATAAATACCTATCCAAATGAGTGAGTATTCATTTTGCATCTTTGTTATATTTATAAATAATCTGCATAGGTATGATTGCTCTTTTTTTATGGTTAATTTATTATCATTTTTGGTCATGGTTGTTTCTTACCTTCCAAATGCAATGAGAAATAGAACATAGTGTAATAATGTATTCTCAAATATAAACTTAATTTTATGCACTTTGTGTATCTTTTTAATGGAGTAATATAAGGGATAAAGAGTTTTAAAGGAGTACCAGTTTATAACTGAGTCATTTCCTCTTATATAGAACAACTATGGAAATAATTTGATCGATGTCGGCACAGAGGAGAGTAAAATTTCTTGTAGAAGATTTCTGCGGCATCTTATATCCAGTGAAATAAATTTAAGAAAAGTTTTCCTTTTAATTTCTTTATAACATTATGTTATCTCATTCAATTGGTGTTT
>JAPMOQ010032560.1:40443-73277 GCA_026543055.1 Argiope trifasciata | reverse complement strand
GGAAGATATCTCATATCTCAGAGTATGTAATTGGAAAGACATCAGTAATCTGCAGGAAGCAACACTCACATTCGATGAAGTTGTTACAACCTGTCTGGAGGAACTAATGGAATGCTTTGAACGTCTTCTTTCCAGAAAAGAAATTTTACCTCTCATAGATACTAATTTTGATCTTGAAATTTTACTGATAAGCCAACGTTTGTATGTCGTTTCATGTTTTGCACAGTATGTTTCATTAAGCATTAACTATCAAGCACTTGAATTGCTTAAGGACCTGAAAAAAATTAAGTTCCAGGCCTTTTTCTTTAGTGAATTACTATCGATAGCTCATCTGTCTCTGACATCTTCTGTCCCTTGAAGGATGTAATTTTTTGTATTTATATATTTTAATATCTAGGGATGTCAAATAAATTTTTTATATTTTAATCATTTGCTTGTTCATATTTTTTTATTAAAATTATATTCATTTTCTTCATGTTTTTTATTAATAATTTACAATATTGTTTTGCGAATTTTTAATCTATAATATCTCAATTTCACAGCCTTAATTTTGTGATACTGTTATTACTATATATTTTTAAATGCCTTATCACATGGCAAAATATTGTCCCCATTTTTTGTCAGCAGTTTTCTGTTTCTACTTACAAGAACCTGTCAAGCAAGTTTTTCGTCATTAACAACTTTTTTTAACCAACTAAAAATGCCCACGATAGTGACAGAAATATTTTCTGCAAACGAAATTCAACCAATCATGGGAAACTTTGAAGTGACGTCACTTTCGTTGTCATTGCTGACAAAAAGTGTGGACGATAATTCACCGTCTGATAAGGTCTTAAGAAGTACTAGAATTAAATTAAATTATTCTTGAACTAGTTTAAGATTAATCAAAACTTTGAAGGAAAGAATTTAATAAGTTACAAACTTTTTTCTGTACAATCCTTAAATGTGTTATTCAGAAAACTACAGATTTTAAAAATGCCTTAAAAAAAGAATGAAACTATATGGTTCTATCTTTTACTATTTCCTTATTTTCCATTTTTTTAAATTCTAAATATGCTTCATTATATTCTATTTAATGTATAAAGAAATGAAAAAAGTTATTAATGAATTCATATAATACCATTCTAACTTTGAAGCTGGTGTGGTAAAATGTGAAATAGTGCTTTAAAAACTGACAGACTATCAACTAAAGTAAGTTCTTATTCTATAGACTTAAACTAGAAAGCTATAAAAAATTATAATATTTCAACTGAGTGTATTAATTTTAAAAAAAATTATGTCACACAAATAGGCTAAGTAAATTAAGAATATTGCAACATTTTTGAAATATAGTGTTTAAAGGTAAACTGCTGCACATACATATTGAAATTTTTGTTAATATTTTTTGTAATAAAACCCAAAATAAGACATCAGAAGAATGCGATGTAATTTGATAAAAAAGCACAAGTGACAAATGGTGTTAAGTAAGGAGTTCGATTCAATTTTTTGAAAAAAGGAAATTATACAATATGCAGTTAAATTAACTTTGAAAAAAATTGATAAAAAATTAAAGGTTGCAAAAGGATTCATGGCAATGCAATTATGGAAAGCTCGTTTTTTACTAGTGCAAAAATAGTGTTGATCAAGTGATAAATTCTGAAGTTAAAATATTCTCTCCCTCTCCCCATTCCACTTCTTTTGGGCGTATAGATATGAAATCCATTTAATAGTGCAATTAATCCTTCTAGCATTAATTCATTAAAGGCGGGAGTCGTAGTATGATGATTTGATCCGCGTTACTTAGCATACTTTCGTCAAGAACCCCCGACTTTAATGTGTTAAGGAACCTGACAAGGGATATTGAATTATACAAGGTTCATACAACAGAGATTCAATTTCATTTTACTATGAGCCACCTTGGTTTGCTGAAATCAATAGATATTAATGTTTAATTATTTCCTCAACAACATATTTTTAAACTGTAAATATTGATAAACATTTAGCTTGGGTTATTTAAAAGGCCTAACACCATTCTGTTCATTGTACTTAGCATTTCTCTAATTGTCTATGCTATATATTTATACAAATAATAATGTCACCAAATAGAGCAATAGTGTTCAAAAACAAGCAAATTTTAAAATATTTTATCATTACTTGATTTTGAAATTAAATCCAAATTTTATAACTAAAACATATATAGAGAGGGAGAGTGAGAGAGAACTAAATACACTAAAATGTTAAAAAAAATATTAAAAGCTCATTTTATACAGAAACCTCTCAACATAAAAAAATTAATTTATCTTAATATCTTGATTGCAAAAATGGTGAGAGAAAATAAGTTGAAATATTAGTAACAAGAACATAAGTTATACATAATTATAGTTAGTTATACATATACATAAGAACATTTTACTTCAAAAAGAAATGTATTAAGATACACTTAAGTTATTTTATTAAAAATAATCAAAAGTTGAAAAATGATGTGACAAGATATTTGATGTTGTTGAAAAGACAGTTTTTGCTTTAAATTTTAAAAATAAAACTCTATTAATAATTACGTAATGGTACTTTATTTTGTGGATGAATGCTCGATTTTATATAAAAGGTTTCAATTACCTAAAATTTATAGTTTATCTCTCTCTCTGTGTCTCTTTCAATATATTTGCATTGCAAGTCCTCATTTGGTGGTAGATTTCAGTATTTCAAGTTTGGAAGAAATTAATCTAAAAGTAATTTTAATCAAAGTGAAAAAATGCATTTTTTTAAAAAAATTATTCATGGTATTAAAACATTAATTTTTCTATGGGCATCGACTTGTGGCAACTAGCTACAAAAATTTTGTACCACTTTAATGTACAGGCGAATTTCGAAACTTGAAAAAATTATAAGATTACACTATCTATACTAAAAGAGGCCGCGGTGGTAAGGTCTCGACTTCGGAACCGGAGGGTTGCATGTTCGAGACTCGATTCCACCGAAGAACCGTCGTGTCTCTTGCACGTTAAATCTGTCAGGTCAAACGCTCCTCCTGCTGGTGTGGAGAAAGGTGTACCAGCTCAGGTGTCGTCCTTATCATCTGACCGTGGTTCGAAAAGACGAGGTCCATCCCAAATTAGCCCTAATATTGCTTTACAACGGGACGTTAATGTAACTAAACTATACAAAAAATAAAGATGTATGTGTATGAGTTTTGGCATTCTACAGGCTAGAACAAACACGTTGAAAAGGTCGATTTTCAGAAAAAAATGACATTTTCCAATAATTACTTTATTGTATTGGCCAGTCTTTAAGCAATCCAAAACAGGTTTACTTTTGTCTTTACGTTCATTAGAAGTCAAGATCTTAATATTTTAGTAATGGTCGTTAAACCGTAAGTGAACATTCAAATAACCGGAAATACCGATTTACATGCCCAAAAACACGTTAAAAATTTTTATAAACACAAGTTTAGTTTTAAATAAGGAAAATGCTTGGCACAGAAAAACGCAGAATGACAAAGGGAGCTTTAGAGGTGTTTTTGTGGAAATTTGTTCCCAAGATTTGTTGAGCTCTGAATCTTCAGATTTGGGATATTTATGTCACTAATACATTTTAACCAAGGTTTTATAGGATTACTGAATATTCTTAAGGGTGTAAGAGTGTATCCTAGAGCAAATATAAATGAATCTAATCAGCATTCACTGCCAAAGGCAAAAATTGTCAGAAAAAAAATGATTAAAAAAGGAAAATTACTGAAAACTGAGAAGAAAGAAGGTATAACCTATAAATGTGGTGAATTTTAAGTATGTACATACATAATTTATTATTAAAACATGTTACTGTATACTTTAAATGCCTTTTTCTAAAAACTGATTTTTGCTTACTTTTTCCCCACTTCAAATCAAATAAGTCAAAATATAATTAACATATTATTATGAAATTTGGTAGACTTTGTCTGTGTACTATTCGTTAGGGAATGAACCAAAAGAATTCAGATTGAGTGAATGGTTTTTAATTTATAGCCTAATCTTTGATTTAAAATGTCATAAATTTACTAAAAATTTCAGGAAAAAACTTCGCCTGGCTCTAATATTTTTATTTATTGTTATAAACTTATGATTGTAGTTCATTCCCTAGAGAAAACTATGTAGTTTATTTTGGTATAAGATTTATTCGGATGAGATCAATAGTTTTTGGTGCATCCAATTTGAATTTTTTGAAAAAATTGCTTAATTTTATGCTATTAAATGCCAATTTTGAGAAAATTTTAATATTTATATCAAATTTTGGCATCCAGTTTCTAATTTTGAATGGTGTTAAACCCAGAAATATAATTAAAGTATGTCTGCACCTTGTTTTTCTAAAAAAGTTCTCCGAAATCGTTCGGATACCTTAATCTGCAGCTATCAAATTCGCAACAAATATTCTTTATTAGACTAAAATGTTAAAATAAAAATAAAAAAATTAAATTAATTAATTAAAAAAAAATTCACCCTTTCAAATTAAAAAGAATGTCTATTTAATGATATCAATTTAATAACTGTGGTAATTTTACTGTATTTACAAAAAAAAAATTTTGCTTTATTTCTAAACTAGCCGCCTTTGGCGATCAGCTGGTTCGCCATGAGTAATACGTTCTAAAAATTTCAATTGAATCACATATTCATTAGCCTTGAAGTAATGCCGGGCATTGATTGGCCAGAAATTAAAAATGTTTTTTTCCGTGGTGTTGCCAAAATATTAAATATGTTTTTTTAAAAAAAAAGCGAAAAAGGAAAAAAAAAAATATATTGAATAAATGATTTAGATGTTGCAAACGATTATAGAAAACTTGCCTTTGCATTTATTTTTTTAAAAACTAACACATTTTATAATGGAAAAAAATTATGGAATTAATGATACAGATACTGCAAACGATTATATAATATGCCATAGTCGGGAGTTTAATGCATATCCTGTCTAAATTCAATCAAGTTTACCGTAAATAAAGAAGATTTGTTGAATAAATGATTTAGATATTGCAAAAGATTATAGAAAACTCTGCTTTTCATTTATTTTTGTAGAAAATATCACATTTTATGTTTCTTTTATTTTATCCAGTCACGTGCTAAAAGTATCATTTCTTTAGACTTGATTTACGATGAAAGTTTTGTTTTTATTTGAACTTCCGTCATTGTTTTCTTTTATTTTATCCAGTAACGTGCTCAAAAAAATGGTTAAAATATTTCTTTAAAAATTCGTTAAAAATAGACGCTTAAGTTAGACATTAAAACACTGATACCATTAGAAAGCTAATTTTTTAATCTTTAAATTGATGTTAAAATCATGTTTGTGCGATAATATTTTCGGAAGTTATAGCGGAAAGACGTCAAAATTTCGCTTAAATTTTAATTAATTCAAATTCTAATTAAAAATTCGAAAAAAGGGTTCCGAGGTGCACATTCCGGACGTCCAAGGTACACATGTACCAAATTTGGTAGCTGTAGGTCCAACGGTCTGGCCTGTAGAGCGCCAACACACACACACACACACACATTGAGCTTTATTATAAGTATAGATATAGAAGAGCTTATATTGTTGACTGTCATCAAATCGTTTTCATTGTTTCATGAAATTTATAAGGTAAATAAAAAGGTTGTATAATTTACAAGATAAATAAAAATCTATAGTTGCGATTTTCAGTCTGTTCTACGCAACATGTTTTATTATTATTTAAATTCTTTTAACTTCTGTGTCCTTATGACTTTTAAGGGAAAAAAATTTACCTGATCTATGAATTTTATGTAGAAATTGTAAACAACGGAGTAAAATCTGACTAAATCTACAGATCCAAATTCCAGATTCACAGTATAACTGTAAAAAGTTCAATCCTGCAAACGAACTAAGTGGGAGAACAATCTAGAAAGAAACTATACATAAAAATATAGTTTCGGTATTTAATTATAAAATTTAAAAATGAAATTTCTAAAAAAGAGATGCTGATATGAAGAGTGAATGAAAAGTGAATTCGTTGATATTTCTTTTCGAGAACCGTTCAAATAATTTTTTCAGAAATGTAAGATATTTTATCATTTATATTTTACTCTCGTATACAAAGGAAAGGATTGTAAGCATTAAAAAAAATCCGAACTAGGGATTTTGATAAATTTACACGCGTAAATTTGTTACGTTTAGACTATCCTGAATGACGTTTATGTTGACGTTTTAGACTATCCTGAATTCGAATAATGGCTACATTGTGTGGTTAATAGGATGACTGATTGAATAAAAATGCATGTGACGAAGTTCAGTTTAGTTTAGTTATGTTAACGTCCGATTTAAAGCAACACTAGGGCTATTTTGGGACGGACCTCGTCATTTTGAACCAGGGTCAGATGACGAGGACGACACTTGAACTGGCACCCCCCCTCTCCACACCACAACAGCGGGAGGACGTTTGGCCTGACAGATTTAACATGCAAGAGACCCCCTTACTTGACATTTCTTCGGTAGAATCGAGTCTCGAACCTGAAACCCTCCGGTTTCGAAGCCGAGACCTTACCACCAGGTCACAGCGGCCCTGCCTCTGACGAAGAAAACTGATAAATATAATGAGTTGGGTGGATGAAATTCCGTATAAACGCCTTATCAGGCGGACCTTTCATCAGCAAACGACAACGAAAGGGGCGTCACTTGTGTGACGTTATTTCCAAGTTTCACGTGATTGGTTGAATTTCGTTTGCAGACAATATTTCCATAGCTATCATCTGCATTTTTAAACTGGTTAAAAAAAGTTGACGATGACGAAAAACTTGCTTGACCGGTTCTTCAGGGTAGGAACAGAAAATTGCTGACGAAAAGTGCGGACGATATTTTACCGTGTGATAAGGTCTTAAGATCTGTAGATGTCTGTTAGATTTTGAGCAGAATTCGCTCAGAGAAAGTCTGTCTTTGTGTCTATCGAATCCACGTTGACACGATAACTTCTGTCTGTCCACGACAAGAACACTACCAGACAATTGTCTGTGTTTACGGCGAACGTTACAGAAACAGGTTACTGTACTAAGAGCTCATTTCGAAGAGGTAGAAATTCATTCAAGTTTCTTACGTTGGCACCTTTAGCGCCAAACTGGCAATATTATGTATTTTTGCATTTAATTTTTGTAAACAAATTTTTTTTTAAGTTACAAAAATATACATTCATTTGATACTTGGAATATTGAAAATATCTAATATTCCTGTTATAAATATGTAAAGATCTCCAGAAAAGAAATTAAATATTTCTTATCTCTAAATATCTTTATATAGCGTAATAGAATTGTTGTTTTTAACTTCAACTTTCAAAGATTTAGCTGCAGCTTCTTCAGTGCAAAAATCTGCAACATTATGCACAATTTTGCGTGCTTGCGATTTGAAAGTCTCTCCTTCCTTAAATCAAAAAGGCATTTTAAAGGATATCAAAATTTAAGAGACAAAAAATCTTAAATAATGAAATGTAGCTCATATTAACCAAAGAAAAGATTAATAATTCATTAATAAAATATTAAAGTAGTAAGTTAAGGTATCCGACTACGATAAAAACACTCGTTATCGACCAAATTGGCGAATTTGTTTTATTATTATTATTTTTTGTAGTTCGGACTTACCTCTTTCCAAAACAGTTCATCTTTTCTAGGAAAAAGAAGACCTGACCTATCATCCAGGGTCACCTGTTTTTCAGCAAGAATTTCTCTTTAACATTAATTTTCTCGAAACTTTAATTTTCATAAAAATCACCGTTAACGTGATATCTCAAAAACTAATAGAGGTATTTAAGTAAAAATTGCAACGTGTGTTTTAAATGATTTGGGCAATGAAATGAACCAAAGGTTTTATTGTGGGTGAAATACTTTTCCATTTATAGGTTTTTTAGTAAGATTAAGGTTTGAATTTATGAAAAAAATACATCTATACACATAATTTTACCTATAACTTCTTTACATCTCAAAATTTTTCTTAGATTTTGGTTCATTTCATTCCTTATTATATTTTATAACTTGTGTACAAAGAAAAATAGGATTGCTGCATTACCATGTTGTGTAGAGTCTTAACCGTTTTGGTTAAATTTAATTAAAATTTACTACACATTTTCCTAGTTCATAAAATATATTATATTGTCAAATAATCCTTTTTGTATTTATAGTCCTTATAATTGATAATACACCTAAAAACCATAAGTAGTTTTAAAAAGATCCAGTTTTTCGAAAATTTTCCATCGAACGTAGTCGGATACTTTAAGCGAATATAAAGATCGTGCAACGGAGACTAAAGCGAGAAGACGAATTAGAAACAAGTTTTTTATCGCTTGAGATTGGCGCCAAGAAAAAGAACAACTCCCCAGACTTTCGTCCGATTCCACCTATTCAAAATGCATCTTCCCTACCAAAGCCGGTTTCTATAACTCCCGCCGTAAACATAGACGATCGTCTAGCAGAGTTCTTGTCATGGACAAACAGTAGTGGTAATAATTGTAAGTGTAGTCATAATAAGACTTCCCTCCGATTCCACCCATTCAAAATGGGTGGAATTGGAGGAAGTCTGAGGGATGGGAGTATTCTTTACTAAATATCGCCAATTTGGCGCTAAACGTGCCAGTTTAAGAAACTTGAATGGCTGTCTACCTCTGCGAAAGGAACTCTTCTTACTGTAGCCTGTTTCTATAAAGTCCGCTTTAAATATAAACGATTGTCAGGATGGGTTCTTGTCATGAACGACAAAACGAAAAGTGTCACAAAATCGTATACCAAATTTTATAGATATGAGTCATTGTGTTCCCCAGTTGTCGTTTTTACATGGTTCTGTAAAAACAGAAAGGCGTTTAACTCCTAATTGGATCTGACTCAATAGGCGGTAAATGCCTGCAATATTGTTACGAGGCCGGGACAGCTGGTTGGTAGAGTGTTGGACTCGTGTCCGTGAGGTTACGAGTTCGAATTCACCATCCGAAGACTCCTCGTTTGTGGTGGTGACTGACGAACCTATAAATTTGTCGTGGTCACAAAGTCCTCCATGTCGAGAGTAATACCACTGGGGTTACTGGTTCAGAGATGATCGTTCTCTGAATCAGGCCTAAATTACGATCTGTGATTAAGTCAATGAAAATGCGTAAGTGAAAGTCAACCCCGTAAGAAGGGTCGGGAAACTACCACTGAAAAAATCAAGAGGCACACTCTATTGGCTCACATCGTTGTCTACATCACAGTAGTAGATTTGTCCAAGGGCAAGTGTCATACACAATATTGTTACGGATTACACCGAAAGGGGTTCACATGCAGGGTGTGAGATAACACAATCAGCAGGCCTCGGTAAGAAACAATGACGACGTTTATTTACATAAAGACGGCAAATATGTACAGTCGAGACGAAAATACAGCAGCACATAACAACAGTAGCTCACATGTAGAAATCTGGCGTCCACAGCACACAAAGCAGCCAGAATTCAGCAGGAGAGGAGATCCTCGGATCTTCACTCTACGGTATCTCCAGATGGCTGAAACTTCTCACCGCCCCTCACTTTATCTGTATCACTATCACAAGACCGGCTACAGGACTCGACGCTGCTTCCTCAATAAACTACAAGGCACAAAGCTCGTGCAAGAGACCCCCTTACAAGACGGTTCTTCGGTGGTATCGAGTCTCTAACCTGAAACCCACCGGTTTTCAAGCCGAGACCTTACCACTAGGCCACCGAGGCCCCTTAAATTGCACACATACCGACGTCCTGGTATAAGGGTAATCTGCCTGCCCCGTGATCTGTACTTCCCGGGTTCGAGTGCCGTTTCGGGCATGATTAACCTTCTGTGCTCCATCTGTGAGGTGTTTGGATATGCACCCGTTTGTAAAAAGGGGTTGTGCAAGTGAATGTGGCGCATGAAGTAGCCAAGTCGTACTCTTGGCCCTAGTTGGTGCTGATGAAATGCGGCTTAAATCGCTGACAAATAACTGTCCGTGCGCACAGAGCCGGCCTTCACTATGAAGGGGCCCGAGTGCAAAAAACAAATATGGGGCCATAGTTTTTTACAAAGTAAAAAAAAAGAGCATATACATAAATATTTAATGATACGTAATTTTGTTGTTGTTTTTTACTCCAGAGAAATTCCAAATTCTATTTCTATACTTAGTATAGCAGGAGCGTTTAAGCTTTATACCCGTATGCTTGACTGAAGACAATCCTTTATTTAATTTTAATTTGTTGAAAGAGGGTTCAGCATATAATATATTTAGTCACAGGCAATTTAAAAGATTGTAAAAAATCTGACAAGATACGGACAAAGGTAGATAGCTGATGATTGACAAGTCCATTTGAACCCAGCCTCGTCTTTTGGTCGATCGGGCACGCCGCTCAGTCTTAACATGTCTGACGGTGATTTCCTTATTCACAAATGAACTTTTCTTGTCTTTTTATAGATATCACTGCTATCTTAGTATAACAAAGGTTTCAATCGATACGCAGCCAATCACATGGAAATAAACTTGTAGACTTTTAGTATGTGCAACATTATTACTGTTCAAAACACTCTTTTGATTCTTAATCATGGTGGGGTCCTCTCAGTCGTGGGGCCCTGGTACATCACACCCGCCACATCCCCTGGATGGCCGACCCCAGGCGGGCTTATGAAATGCTATAAGTAACAACAACAAATTGCACAAATATTTTAAGGGAAAATGGGTATTTTGTCTTCTAAAGATTCGTATTTATAATTATATATTATTATAAATTATTCGTATAATTATATATTGTATATTATATCGTATAATTATTATTTGTATATTATATCGTATTAATTATTATTATTATTATATTCGTATAAGGATTTGTGCAAGCGAATGTGATGCATGAAGAAGTTAAGTTGTACTAGTTGGCGCTACTGAAAAAACAAGAGACGCCAATTTCGGCTTAAATCACTAACAGATAACTGTCGGAGAGCTTGTAAAGTGCTATAAGAACAGCAACAAATATTTTAAGGGGAAAAGGGTATATTGTCTTCGAAAGCTTCGTATTTTAAAGAAAAATCGAAAGTAAATTTCAGTACACAGAACTAAAAATGATAGTTCTTTTTCCAAGAAAACATACTTGTACGAGGTAGCGAGCTATTAACCCTGAACAGAGAACAGCAGACACATTAAGCAGCAACCTATCTCTGCTTTGAAAGCATTAACGTCACCTTTTGTCAGATTAAAAGGAATCTCAGAGAGTCTCTACTGCCCATAAAGTTCTTTACCTAGATTATAAAGCAGCATAAAGTCTTGCAAATAGAAAGCATTTTGGGGGAAACGGCCGCTATCATGGAATGAAGTTGTAAACACAAGCTGTTCCGGTTTGCCCATTTACGGGAATTAGGTTTTAGGCTCAGCACATCTAATTTTGTCTCAAAATAGAATATTTTCAAATGTATTGCGAGCGTTAAAAGTTTGCTTTTAAAAGTGTCGTTTGAACGATTAATGCAATTTAAAATGCGTTGAGCAAAATTTAAAAGCAAATTTGGCGTGTGTTCAGCTAATTGTTTTGAAAGATTAGAAGACAAAATAATTGGAAACAGAAATTTCCAGCTTTTGGCGAACAAATTTTACTCACTTACTGCTTAAAGATGATATATTTTGTTTTAATTTGTCTGAGAAATTTCTTAATGACTTTGTTTGCATAAAATTTCAGATTAATTAATTGAAAGTCACTTATATTACTTCTCTGAAAAAGATATTTTAACTTTCAATTTTAAACTTGTCAAAGATGTTTAGAAAACAAAAATTGTTCTGAAGCGAATATGAGTTTTTTCAAAGTTATTGGGAGAAACTGGCATGAAAATGTAAAACTGTGATTGCTTTAAGATATAATTATAACAAAGGACGAAAATAATTAATTAATATTTTCTTGAAGCCAAGTTATAGAATATTTTATTGTACTAGCCCACGTTGGCGACCTGGTTGTTAGCAGAGAATCTTGATTTTTTTTTAAAGTTGCTAAATAATTCATATGTAATAAACTTGTTTTAAGAAAAATTTTACCTTGGTGTCTGATATGGATGAAATGTATGTCTGATATGGATCTGATGGATCTTGGTGTCTGATATATATCATATGAACCAAATTACTGCGATTTAAAAACTGTAAATTCGTAGAATAAAAACAAAAAGGAAAATTCTGCTACGAAGTTAATGATTGGCAAAAGCATGGGATTGAATATTCGGATTAATGAATTAAATAATAGCATTTAAAAATAAAATGTGTATCAAAATAAATGTTGTTTCTTATAGCACCCTGATATTTGACAAGCTCGCTGTGACGCAGACAGCGATTTGAGCCAATAGGGTGGAACTTTTGATTTTTTCAGCGGTGCCATCTAGAGGCTAGAGAACGTCTTTGCCACTCACGCATCACAACCCTTTTTGTGGGGCAAACTTCATTCATACATTTTCAATCACTCAACCACAAATCATAATTTATACTGGAATTAGAGAACGATAAACTCTGAACCACTGATAAAACAGTTTAACTAATAAGACTCGTTTCATTATTTTCGTTGTCATAAAGTTACGTGAAAGCAAATTACATAATAAAGTTTTTGATCACAGCACCTAAATTTCACCTGTCGGCGTTTTATAGAACTGGGGTTTTTTTTTCTTTTGTTCATAAATCAAAACCCCACACTTTAATGTGTATGGCTGTCAAATTTTGTACATAGCAAGCTGCAGGGATCGCAACATATTCTGTGATTTCTTGACCACCCCGTATATAATATAATAATTCAAATCTTAAACCTTAATAAAAAAAACACTCACATCATGCCTTTATTTATTACAGGAAAAATAAAGAATAACTTAGAATTTACCGATGGGATTTTCTACATCCTTTTCAATTTCCTTATGGCTTATTTTTTATTTATTTGAAAAACAAAATGTAATAAAAGTATTAAAAATCCTTATTACTATGCATTTTCATCAGTTTTTTTGACACTCATAAAAAAAAATTATTTATTTTCAAGTCATATATGCTTCCATGACATCTTTTTCCCCCTTTAAACATATCAGGCTAGTATTTAAAGTAACAGCAGTTTAAATATGCATCTCTCTCATTCGCTCCCACAGAAAAAAAAAAAAATAAAAAATAAAAAAATCTCCCTTCAGCATTTTTAATCACAATAAATGTCTTCTCGTTTGTTTTCGAAAGAGAAACACTCATTAACCCTATTTCAGCATTTTCTTTCTTAACACGTTCTCATAGTAGCATTTTGTGTTTTTTTCCCTCTTGCCATTTCGGTAGAGCTATTTCACTTCATAAACCTGAAGTAATAATGATTTTTCACAATCTTTTTTTTTTGGGGGGGGGGGTAGTTCATTCGTTAAAACAGCATATGTTTTTTTTTTTATTCCTTATACAGATGTAATTTTTATTAGCATATTAACTGAAAATACAAAAATAAGGTGACGAGAGGTGATTTTTTCCCCTTTAACCCTTATCGTAGCAAGATTGCTTTTTTGAAGAAAAAAAATGTATATAGGTGGCTTCTTTGGGCCATAAAAAACATGAAAAAAAATGAATAAAAAAAATCATGATATGAAAAATTTGGAAAAACAAGAAGTATACTATTCTATACATTGCTACACGTATAGTGATTATCGCATTTTTAGGAATGTATATAATGCTATATATTGCTATGTTTAGGGAGAGTTGGAATGCTATTGGTAGTTTTTAACATATACCAAAAAATTATTGTAAATGATTTTAAATAAAACTAACTGTCTTGGTGGAAGTAAAAATGTAAAATAAAATAAACCTTTCTTGAATATTTTTTTTACAAAATAATCGTAATATAATAATTCAGAAACCCTATTGCTTGCGGTCATTTTGTTATGTCTCCGACGTAAAAGCCAAGCGTTGTTGATGCATATATCCAAAAGCTATGAAAAAATATTCATATACCACCTGTGTGATCTTATTCCAGTGCGATATAATGGAATCAGCATGTCTACCAAATCGACACCTCCCATGTGACGATTATAGTCTTTAACAATTTTAGGACATTTTGCATCAACACGAGATTTTGCTTCTTTGCTGAATCGTTTCCTATTTTCGACATAAGAACTCACGAATGTGACCTGTTTATTATCAAACTACTTGAAAATACTAGGTTTATTTTTATTACGAACAACTTGACAGAAGGCACCCCTTCCTTTCTTTTTCAAAGCCTTTTCAGTTAGCAGTTTAGTGGCAGCATCTTTGAGTCTATTTTGTCTGATTGCTCATAAACTAAATATACCATAATTTTCCCTCAACATATGTATCAACTCCAAGGAAGTAAAATAATTGTAAGCAAAAGAAACATGCAAAAAAAAAAAACATCACCATAGTAAAGCCATACAATATTGTATTATAGATAGGTAAATAATGAATGTAATGTTATTTGTCCCTTTATATAGGTAGGAAGTCATGCAGCGATAATAATAATAGTATTTTTTATGGGAATCGAACCCACAACTTTGTGTGTCGCTTTCTACAACCACTATATCAACGAGACAGTTAAACATCAGTACATTTGTCTTTTAAATTGTAATAAAATTGGTTTAGTATATAAGACAGACATACTTGCAATTTAAATTTTACAGTAAAGTCCAAAAAAGTATTGATCCCGTGAAGTTAGCAAGGTATATTATTCTATACACCACCAATGAAAGGTAAATTACTGCAACTGCGGCATTGTATAGTATAATATACGTTAGTAAAAAAACACGAAAAAAACATGCTAATTCTCATAGTGACAACAGCTTACATATATAAAAATGTGTAAGATCAAACATTTAGGCATGTGTATTTTATAATAAAAATGCATATTTAGGGGTACAAACATAAAAATAAAATAAAACTTACTTTAGATAAACCTGAGCAGCGAATCTTGATGGTTATTTTTCGAAACTGATTTTAAATTATGAGAGTCAAACTACTATTTTCATTTTTGAAGTATAAACAAACGTCGAGAAATGTCATGTGTTTAATAAAATTAATTTAAAAACTATTTTATTGTAATCGTATATTTTTATAAAGTGTTATGTATGGTATACTATACAAAATGAACATAAGGGTTAAACCTATAACTACAAGCTTTTCTTATATAAGCATTTGCCTCTTGTCATTTTGGTAAAGCTATTTCTATTTTCACTTCATAAACCAGAAGAAACTATGACTTTTCAGGTTTTTTTGTGTGTCTTAATTCGTTAAAATAGCATATGTTTTTTTATTCCCTATATAGATGTATTTCTTATTGGCGTATTAACTGAAAATACAAAAATAAGCTGATGAGAGGGGATTTTTTCCCCTTCAACCTATAACTACAAGCATTTCTTATATAAGCATTATTTATTCAAATTTTACACGGTACAACCCTCCCCGTAGGAAGTACGTCTCGTCATCGATGAGAGGAGTCAAATATCCCTCCTTTTGTGTACCCACCGAGTTTGCAAAATCCAACCAATATGCCGGAAGCATCTCATCTCGAATTACGAGGTGCCCCTCCAGGGGTCGATGAATGCCAGTATGATTACTTATGACGTGAAATATAGAAACCTGTGGAGATTCAGTTCTGTATAATACTTGTCATTTCCGAATCCGTTACCCGAACAAATATTTTTTAAGATTTTCCTTTTAAATGGGAAAAGAATTTATTGTTATGACTAAAGCCAAAGTTATATTGTCGATTAACCTGTGATTTTTTTTCAGGTGATTTTAAAATCATGTGAAAGCACGTTACAGAATTCACTAATATTTTCAGATCCTGGGTCATCAAAATTCAATGATATTTAATTAAAATTTTTCCTTTTTTTTTCAATCTACTTATAAGGATGCTGGAGAACTGTTGCTAATGGTTGTATCTATCCTTAAATTCTGACGAGTATGAGGATATATCGTTCTTAAATTTTACAGAAGAAAATTTACAGGTAGTATCTCACCTCTAAATGTTATCATGTTATTACATTTAAAATATATGACAGTTAATAAGGAATTGTATCATTTATGAGTGGCAATAGACATTTGTGTCTAGCGAAATGAACGTTTTCAGATAATATCAAATCTATAAACATTATCAGGTTGATATTGTTTGTAAAATAAATGACGTTTGATTAGGATTTGTATCCGCATTCATGACTGGCAATAGACATTAGTGTCTAAAGAAAAGGAAAATTTCAGTATCCAAACTATAAATATTATTATGTTGATATTGCATGTAAAATAAATAAGGAATTGCATTTATGACTGGCAATAAACATTTGTGTTTATTACACTGAAAATTTTCAGATTGCATCCAATCTATAAATAGTATCGTATTGATATTGCATGTGATGGTTGATTAGAAATTGTATTTAATTCATCCACATTGATATTCCATCGCCCGTATTTGATTCAACGCAGCGAAAAAAAAAATGATCATTAGACTGAAATTTATTGTTTCATTAGGTATTGGCAGGTCACATTGTCTGTATTATGAGAGCTGTAGTTGCAGTCGCCAATATCGAATTTTGTTATATTTCGCTTAGTCAATTATTTTCTAGGGAAGTTAGAAAACTTTATTTATATTATCTTATGTGTTTTTTTTATGTCGAAATCAAATGAGAAGGAATCTATACTAATATTATAAATGTGGAAATTTGGATGTTTGGATGGATGGATGGATGAATGTTTGTTACTCAATGATGCCAGAACAGCGGAACGGAATTAGATGAAATTTAGTACAAATATAGTATATAATAGTCAGGAATAGAACATGGGCTACTTTTTATTCCGGTTAATTGAGTGTTTAATTTTTCATTCATTAAAAACTAACTTTTGGGCCAAAAAACTGAGGCCAAATCCCGCCAAAGATGAGTAAGGCTGGATTTTCCCCCCAACTACTGTTGGGGTTAGCCGGTTAGCGTTAGTAGAATTTAGACCGATTATTTCAAACGATTCTGTTTATTTTCTTTGTGTTTGATGAATTTAAAATCAAATGTTGTTCATGAATCTATCTTCCGGATTCATTTTGAAGTACTTTTAAATGAAAATAAAACAGAATAAAGGCAATTAAAGATTTCTAATCTGCATTGCGTTACCCCAAATGGTGTAGAAAAGTCAAGCATGTACGTTACGCCAATTGCAGTTGAAAGTTCACGCTTGATTGTTGAAAATTGTGTTTTCATTTAAATGAAAATTTTAAAAATGATGTGTATAATACTGTTGTAGCTATCTCCATCTCGATCGATAAATGAAATGGATTTGACTGGGCTTGATTTGCTGTTTTGTTTCATTTTGGGTATACAATGTAAATAACTTGTTTATACGTTATTTGTGTATTTTTGTTATTAAATTGCATTTATGTTATATATTTTTCGTATGTGCTTGTACTTTTAAATGTATCGTTTTTAGGTTAGGTTTCTTTAGATTTGTCATTGTTTGATAGTTTTTCGTACATATACATCAAAATTTCCATGCGAACAGAGTCGCAAGTAATAGCTAGTACAGTGATTCCCAAAGTGGTCTATATCGACCCCTAGGGGTCTATGACAACCTGCAACGGGTCTATGTCGGCGAAAAAAAAATTTGGGGGTCCATGAAATGAAAATGGGGATCCAAGATAGTAAATCTCAACACATACACTGATAGTACCTATTTACTCAGAACTAAGTACAAACGAAGAACTTAAGGTTCAGTTTAAAAACGGATATCAGCAATTCTGGCTTCTTTGCAACATACCCGTTACTTATCCCGTATTATGGAATATAGCGAGGAAATTTTTAATCTCCTTTCCATCGTCATACCTAGTGGAAAAGGGGTTTAGCGCTGTTACTAACGAATAAAAGAAACAGACTGGACATCATTAGCCGAGGAGATTTAAGATTAACCCTTACAAAATTGACTCCAAATGTTCATAATTTATTGTTAAAGCATCAGGCTCATCCTTCTCATTAAAAATATTGACTTTTTGCTTATGTTAGTTTATTTTATGTTACATAGATTTTACATAACAGATTCGAAATTTTATTTTGAGTAGTATAAATTTAAATTCAATTAACAAATGTATAAATTAACATGTGTTTTTACTTTAAGTTTTTAACAGTAAACTTCACTACAGTTAGAAATTTACAGGAAATCAATATCAGGTAAGTAGGGGGTCTATTCAAAACGGAAAAACATGGCAAGGGGTCTACGACACAAAAAAGTTTGGGAAACTCTGAGCTAGTACATGCATAATTGCATTAAATTGTTTGTTGGACAAGCAAAAATGTGAACTCTTGAATAATATCTTCGCTGGGAATAGCTGGTATGTAACAACACAAGAAAAATAAAGAAACTCATTTTAATCTGATTAAATATAATATATTTCGACATTTTCTATAATCCGCTATAGCGTTTTGTTTCATTGGTACAAATTCATTTTGGCGAACATTTACTTGATAGAATAATCAGGCACATTTACAAATATAATACACAACAGTCATTAGAATACTAAGACTAGGGTATGGTTGAAAGGTATACGACGTGACTAATTTCAGCTACGACAAATAATCACATTATTTCATACAATTTCATGTTTTACAAATTCATCATAGTTTTAAATATATATGATAACAGTAAATACCAGTTTCGATTTACAAGAACAATTTTATATCTTTTTTTAAACATGATATCATTCAAAAGGCATAAAAATAATCTTTTCCGTTAACCCAAAATGGAAAATTTTGATTGTCCGAAGACAAAATTGAATCTTAAATTTCAATGTTCCAAAATTTCTTTTAAAATTACTATTGAAAAAAAGAATTTTATGACAAATATATAATTTAATTACAATATCTCATGTGAAAAGAAATTAATTCATTGATTCAGTATAAAAATATAGTATTCTACATTTTTCTATAAAGGATATTTCACAAATTCAAGAAAATAAGATATTTCTTAATCAAGATCAATCGATTACTAAGAAATCTTTGTGCCAATAAATGAAACTAAATACAAAATCTTTCATATTTATAAATGCATTTAGTAATTACATTTTTTCTTCCATTTCTATATGCTCTTAAATTTTGATTTATAGTATGAATTAGGGCCTGTTAAAAACTTCCAATTGAAATTCTAAACATATGTAATACTAAGTTATTTGACTGTAGTTCTATATCATTTTTTTCTAACCCCTCCCATTTTTAATGATTCTTCTAATCAAAGAATTATTACGTTTTTAATTTTTAATTATTTCTTTTTACTATTATGATAATTTAAATAATTTCTGCTTCCTACTCTGTTGGATAATCCACTTGATAATCACTCTTAGTTTCAATTGTATGATACTTAATCATGTATTTTTGAAAATTGGTTTCAATATGTCTTAGATTTTTACGTTTCAAACAGTTAACGAACCTATGGGACACTGAATATTCATGCAATTTTCTTTAGTTTCCGGATTAATTATTTCTTACTTAAAATGTTTTCACTTTTTGACTAAGTTTTTTTTGTTTATTAAGAGGTATATTATTTTATTATATATTATATTTATATATTATATATTATTTTAAGCGGTATATTTATTAACATTTCTGCATATTCTTCTAGTATACTATAATCCCTGTTTTAGTTTCAACAGAAAATCCTGATTTTCATTCTGAAACAGGTAAGCTATTACTTTTCTGGCTGTGAAATTTGCATGAAATAAAAAAGGGCATTTTTAGATATTACAAAACATATTTTTATATTAATAAAAGCCATATTTGTGCAATTTGTATACAAAATGTGCCCCACCAGTTGAATTTTATTATCATGGCATGTTCTACTGTATAAAAAGGATTCAAGGTCTGCAGTGGACAAAGTAAGCAATCAATGTCAGATCATGTCCACATTATGTTTGTTACGTAAATTGAGACTTTGTCAGTCTTATTATTAATAGCATTGTAAATTTCATGTTTGAATGCCTCATTTAGATGCAGTGACTTAAAGAACAAATTGAATTCGAAATTTTCTTCAAAATCGGTTGTAGCAAAGTCTGAAAACTCTCCTCAACCTCATTTTATTTTCTGTTCCCTTTAAGGTGTACATACATTCATGGAATTTCGAAAATCGGCCAAAATATCGAATATTTTTTTATCGCTTCAAAATGCTCTCTGATGTTTTAGTTTTCAAACGATACCAAGATATTGTCAATATTCGGAATATATCTCGAGTTATAAGGATTTGTCTCGAGTTAAAGAATTTCACTCAAAACTGTAGCTTCGGTGTTTTTTTTTTTTTTAAACTCATTTTATGAATTTTTTTGCACAATGTTGCTTTATTCAAACTATCATAACTCAACAAGAAATCAACCCAATATAATTATTTACAGATCAAAATAATATGTATGAAACAATGGCTGTTTTGTACCTCAATCAAAGTTATATTTATAGATACAAAATTTTAATATTAAAAAGTCAGAATTCCAAGAAAAACCCTAGCTTTTTCTATTCACCATTGATGAAAAAATTGTTAAAAAAAACTATAAATTTGTAACTCAAATTGTTGTAAAATAAACTTTTAAAATTGTTAAAGAGAAACTATATATTTTTACTACTTGATTGAGGCAGACAACATATGAACTCTAATATTAGGCATCATTGCCAACTAGAATTGTGTGTCTCTACAAATTAGAATTTAAGATATCATATTAAAAAAAGCTTATTAGATCATTCAATATTAATTAATTAATTAATTAATAATCAGTATTGTAGGTTTTCTTTATCCCTGAAATGATTTTAAACATATATTAATCACCTACTGTTAAAAATTTGGATTTTCAAAGTTAATTTTTTTTAATTAGTGTGTACGTACACCTTAACATAGTTGCACAGACCTTGGTATGGAATTCTAGTTCACATAAATCAATAATTTTGAATTCGAATCTTCATCTAAATTTGGATAAATGACGAAACTCCAGTCACACAGCTGAAAATAGAAGGAAGTGGCTGAGTTAGCCTACTACGATCATTGCCGATTTTGCGGATCGGCAATCAAGGATTAGGTGAATACACAAGATGATTAGCATCAGGATTCGTAGCGAGGGACTCGCTATCGCATCTCGAACACAGGGGTATATTCATGCCTAATAACACATTTGAGATGAGATATGAATTACACTACATAAAACACAATGAATACAACAAATCAGAAACAGCGTTGACACTCTCCATACATACTCAGAAGGCTTATACGCCAGTTAATGACTAGTTATGATAAAGTATTTGCTTGCCAAATATTGGATTATACAAGGTTGTTTCGAGGTATACTCCCAGGTAATTAAATCAGAATAAATTTCCTTTAACACAAAATTTGTAGCAAAATGTATTTAGACATATGATGTTTCAAAATATTAATAGATAATTAAATCATAATAAATTTCCTTTAACACAAAATTTATTTATATGTATGATGTTTTAAAATATTAATAGTAATAGCATTAATGGGAGTATGGATAATATAATATTAATAGTAATAGTAATAGTAATAGTAATAGTAATAGTATTAATAATAGTAATAGTATTAATGGAGTATTAAATCAGTTAAAGTGATATTTTCGTTCAAATTTCCATTCAAAATAAGAATATTTAATCCCAAATGTATTAACAACATTTTTGATAAAAAAATATTAATAATGACGTTTATAATAATAAAAGTAAGCAAATTAAATTATTAAACAAATTTATTATCCCAAATGTATCGATAACATTTTTGATCTATAAAATATTAATGTTTAAAATATATTTATATTCACATAAAGAATAAATGTTTAAAAATTAATTGGTATATTTTTAACTATTAACTATGAGTTTTTTACATGAATTGTAGAGTATGTGTGAATACTTTTTTTAATTAATGAAAGATTTGATAAAAATAATGTTTCTGATAGCAAATATTAGAAATCCGATAATAGAATATCAAGGACTTTATACGCAAATGTAAATTTGTTTTAAAATAATTATATTTAATAATTTTAATCATAATAATTTTACAAGGATATATATCTGAATAAATAAAAATACTTGATGTGATCTTAGAGAATTTGCATAGAATGTTTTTTTATTATTAAAACACAATTCTAGAAACTTTTTTCAAAAATTCATTCTGAGAATTTCCTAATTTCGACAAGCACGCACATGTAAGAAGTATGGTTAATGATAGGTTAGAAACGAATGCACATTGGGCATAGAATAACACTCATGTGATGAATGATATAATGTAAGAACTCATAAAGTTTCGCCTAAATTTATGAATTTCTACATCGAGATTTCAACTAATGACAATACATGATTACAAGAAAATACATAACGCCATTTAGTTTTACTAAATGTTGAGAGTCTTCTTTTTCATGCACATTTAAAGGCAAATACATACTCATTACTAAATATTTTTGATGACTCTATTTGAAATTTAATCTTCACCAACAATGGCGCATTATCTATTAGGGCAAAGGTTTATTTTTTTTTTTTTTTTTTGAAACTTCATTTTAAAAGGGTTTCTAATGAAGACAATAGCCAAACATCTTCATGAGTAAAAAGATGAAACAATTATTTTTTGTCCTAGTAAGAAAAGTGAAATATTACAAATTCTACATAATATAGAAAATAAAATAGAACAATATTTCTTAATGTTTCATGAATTTTAGGTACTTGTCTATTATACGGGCGCAAGATGTCGCCAATGTCAGCCAAACACATGTCAAGTCGCCAAGCGAAGCGAATGACGTAACAAATGTTTCCAATGTGAAATCAAATCGTCAAATGTAACTACCTGAAATTTAACATAATTTTGCATGTTTGGAGATTCTTCATTTTTTTTGACTAACGATTATTTGGCAATTTTTTTCGTTGCGACCGTATAATGAAAAGTACTGAATTTTATTAGCCCTATGCCATAATACGCCAGAGTTAAAACACACACATACACAAAAAAATTTTTAGTAGAAGCAAATAATATACATAGCTCACAGTAATTTGAAGTTATGCAGGGATTTTTTGGGGGCGATTAAAGAATATTTCATGTCCTCAAAATATTAAGGTTCCATTGGCAGAAGATCAAATATCTTGCATGTGGAGAAAAAAAGATCCGATATCTAAATGTACGACATTCTTAGTTCATAGTTTAGCAATGCAAAGTATTTGGTATTGAACTCTCGCACCATTATACAGCAAAAATACTTGGGTATATGTGATTTGTACTATGTACACAATGAGCAGTATTTTCTAAATTGATGATCTTTCAAAGATGATAAAGGACAGTTCTAAGCAACACCAATTTCCTACACACATTCGCTTAAAAACTTCGAATACAGACAAATCAATAACTATTAGAGACATTTCAATTTCATTTTCAAGTAGGAAGGGAGAACGACAAATAGAATATTTTCTGATCACATCGATAAATGGCGACACTGAAAAATCTGTATCAGTTCATCGTCATCAACATCTTGGTTACGCATCTGTGGATTATGATTGGACGACGCATCAATGCTTATAGTGTACAGAGGATATCTCAATAATTCGTCTTTCAAAAGCTAAAGTGAAACCATAAATCTATCCATTCGCAGAGTCAAAAAACTGTATACTTTTAGCCGTAGGAAAAATGACTAAAAATAATGCTCTGAATCTAAAATTTTCATATTTATTAACACTGAAAAAAAACCACGATTTCATTGCCAAAGCATATCATTAAATGAAAATAAATTTTGCATCAATAAATTTCGGTAGATTTCTAATGTTTCTCAATTTTATGCAGGTTTTTTTGCATTCAAATACATAAAAGCATTGGAAAAAACAGCGCACATTGAAGGGGTCACATTAAATCTTCTCGCTAAATCAATAAAATAAAGTTTCGAGGCAGGCTTTAGCCGTTCAGGGTGAAATCGAAAAGGGGAGTTCCACAAGATGAAATCTGCATAAAGGATGATACGAATATCAGTTATTTTAATTCCTCCCTCAATAAAAGTTTTACGGCCAGCGTTGCATCGGTCAGATCCCATCCTCTTACAGATGTGGATAGGCGCGCCTTTTATAAACGAAAAGGATGAGATCCACCTTCTGTAGCTGTCCGTGTAGTGTCCAGACTAGGAAAAAGAGAGTGTCACTTTTTCGTGTCGCGGCGGACGGTTTTTTTGTGTCTTTCATAGGGTGTTTGCAGTTACGCGCTGTTCTGCTGCGTGTTTCCTTCGAATCCGTCGATCACCGTCTGAATGATGAAATGTATCGTCGTCTTGTAGATACTTTCCATATTCTCGGTGTAGCGGTCTTCCAAGGTTTCTTTCACAGCCGCAAGAAACGGGGCCTCCATTTTCTGAAAACCAAAGAAAAATGAAACTTGTTAAAACCATTATGATATTTTAAAGTAAGCTGTTCTTGACAAACTTCATTGGCATGGAGTTGTTAAATTTACTTCAAATATGTGTTTAACCAGTTCACCGAAATCTTCTGTCCTGTTTTGTTTTGTTTTTTTCTATTTTTCATTACATTAAAACAAACAAAACTAAAAACTCAAACAAGTAAAAATTTCCAAAGTGGTTTAAAAGTTTAAAAGTGCAGAAGAACGTTTGAAGCGTGTTACTGCCGCCATAAAAAATTTAACGGGAGGGATAGCCTGCTTGGAAGGGCATTGGATTCGTACCCAGCCCGCCGAAGACCCTCCGTGTGTGGTGGTGGCTGGCACACGTTAAAATATGTTGTGGTTATAAAGCCTTTAATGTCGAGAGTAATGCCACTGAGGGTACTGGTTCAGGGGTGATCGTTCTCTTATTCAGATCTAAATGGTGATCTGTGGATGAGTAAAGGCATGTCCGCCCCTTGAAACGAGTTGTGACGCACGTAGTAGCTAAGAAGCCGTACTCTTAACCCCAGTTGGCGCTACTGTAAAAAAGCAAATAAACAAAATACGCTCACTCGACTTAATCGCTGACAGGTAACTATCAGCTGGCTTGTAAAGTGTCATCAATCACAACACATTACAATAAAAAAAATTTAATTCGACGCGTTAGGAGCGTTACGAACGAAAAAGAGGTTAAGTGGAAAAACAGAGCACCAAAGTGAACTATTCCAATTTCGGAGATCCACTAATTAAGCTGCGGCGACGGTGGCCGGGTGGTAAGGTCTCGGCTTCAGAACCTGAGAGTTTCTGGTTCGAGACTAGATTCCACTGAAGAACCGGAGTGTCCCTAGTAGCACACAAATACTGTACAATATTGTGTGACATTGATCAATATTCGCAATATTGTTTAATATTCTGAGACATTGTTTGATATATAATATCGCATAATATTGTACAATATAGAGCAACAGACTGTGCTACCTGGGGTTAGGGGGTCTCTTGCACATTAAATCCGTCAGGCCATTCGTCTTCCCGTTGGTGTGGAGAGGGGAGTGCCAGCTCAGGTATCGTTCTCGTCATCTGACCGCGGTTCAAAATGACGAGGTTCGTCCCGAAATAGCCCTAGTGTTGCTTTACAACGGGATGTTGTAAAGCAACAGATAGTGTAGTTATATTAACGATGTAGATATATTAAAGATGTAGTTATATTAACTAAGCTAAACAACTAAACAAGCTATCCTGAATCGTGTATTAAATATAATGTTTAAGCTGCAATTATTTCGAAATTACATAAGATATTCAACAAAAAATCATATTAGGATTTCTTATAGACAGACACACATTACAATTTATATTCATTTATTCGATCTTCCAACTCAGTGACGCTAATGAAAGCTTAATATAAGATGGAACATTCTATCTATTCTAGCAGAGACAATTACTGTATCTTATTCTTAAGTTCTTATGTCCTTCTATAAGTGATATCCCCGGGATACGAAAACGAAAGAGAAAGAAAATAAAATACGTCTGTTATCTTTCAGAATCAGAGAAGACTCACGGGGTCATAATTTGTTTCGTACGGTCGCCCTTGAGGTCAGCGTTCAAAATTATCACCATTTATGCGAGTAATTGTGCGTGCTGATTTGAAACGTGTAGTCAGATTCAAAATTATTTATATCTGATTTATTGAAGAGAATAAAATTTTATTCGCCTTTTTAGGAGCTCATAGATCAAAGTTGGTGAACATTTATGGATCAATGAGCCATTTTTTCTAAAGAAATGTCTAATGAGGTATAGACGTGCCATCAAATAATTTTGACTTGTGATTATTGGGAATACAATAAAACTAAATACTAACAACTCAAAACATTATTTTCTACGACAAAGAGATATATTTTGCTCTGGTAGATGTTTTAGTTATACTTGTAATTCAAATTAAAGTAACATTAATGTGACATCTGCTGTTGCAGATCAATTGACAAATAACTTGGATTGTAAGATCAAAATGCTTACTGAACAGGTATGCTCACTGAACAAAAGGAAGGAACAAAATGCTTACTGAATAGTTTCTTTCATAACTGTTCTGAAAGAGCACCAAGCTTTACAATTCTAAAAGAATACCAAAATCTAATACCTAAAAATGAATATTTGTCTGTAGAATAGAATAAATACTATTCATGCTTCTCCTTTATATATCTTTCAATTTTAATGAATGCATTCATTGCCAACTAGAAAATAAATATCACTCTTAATTAAACAAAATAACTTTCAAATTCCAATCGATATTTCTAAGATTATTTCTTCATCGGCAGCAACGATCCGAGTACCAGCTAGTTCTTTATATATCAGAACAATCTACATGAAACAGTGGATATTTTGAGCCTCCATCAAAGTTATATCTATGGAAATACATTTTTAATAGCTATTTAAATTTTAAAATCACAGAAAAAATCTCGCTTTTTTATTCATCGTTGATGAAAAAATTGTTAAAAAAATTATATTATATTATAAAAATTATATAAAAATTGTATACCAGGTTATATTGTTTATACTTCACCTTTATATATCCATCAATTTCAATGAATGCATTCATTTCCGACAAGAAAATAAATATCATTCTTAATAATTGTATTATATTCCAAATGATATTTCCAATATCATTTTTCTTCTGCGGCAGCAAACGCGCCGGGTACCAGCTAGTACTAAATAGAGAGAAAGGGCAGAAACTCACCCAGAAGTACTCGGACTTGAATCCGTTGATCTTGCGGTGCCTCTTGCCGACCCCCCGCAGGTAGTCGATGCACTGGTCCACGTTCTCCAGCGAGTTGATGGCCTCGTCGAGGGAGTTCATCACCGAGACCGCGTGCTCCTTCAGTTCCTCGCTCTCCTCCTGCGCCTCGCGGGTCTCCAGATGCTTGAACTTCTCGAACAGGGCGAGGAGCTCTTTGTTCTCCTCGAACAGCCTACCAAGAAGAGGAACATATAGGCCAGAACAATTTAAAAAAAGACACATACTTATGAAGAGGATGTCGCATCCGTGTTTCCACGGAAAGGGGGTGAAATAGCTTCTGAGGGTTAAGATCCCTGAGCACCCAGAGGGCAGAAGGCTGATTTGTAGCTCAAATGAAGATGACACACACATTCGCGTGCACAACCCCTTTTTACAAGGGGGCCACATTCACGCATCTCGCAGATAGAACACAGAACAACTATGCCCGAACCGGGACTCGAACCCGGGACGCTCAGATCACAGGGAAGACACGCTACCCCTATGCCAGGACACCGGCAAACACATACTATACTACACATATACTACAAACACATACTTGTGTATACTTGCATACACATGCTTTAAACGATTTTGAAAAAACACATACTTATTCACACACATATACTTCCATACACATACTTGTGTATACTTACATACACATGCTTTATACGATTTTGAAAAAACACATACTTATTTACACACATATACTTCCATACACATACTTATTTACGCACATATACTTACATATACTTATTTACACACATATACTTACATACACATACACATATCTTATACGATTTTGAACAAACGCATTCTTATTTACACATATATACTTACATACACATATTTGGGTATACTTATATACTCATATACATACTTCATACGATTTTTGAGAAAATACATACTTACATACACATATTTGTGTGCACTTACATACACATAATTATTTACATACACATACTTGTGTATACTTGCATACACATACACATAATATATGCGATTTTGAAAAAAACACATACTTATTTGTGTTTTGTAAGCAGTAGAGTAATTTTTTAACATTTTAAATCATTTTCCTTTTTAAGATTTGATTCTGTCCTCGTCTCGGCCAAAACCCGCCGTGTTGGCTCATGGCAGTTGGGGCACGTTAAATAAATCGTGACTGAAAAGTGCTCCAAATTCCCATCCCTCTGGGGGTACTGAATCTGGGAGCGGTCGGTCTCTGATTGGTATCCCAGTTCTGACTGGCGGATGGATGAATGAGCTCGATGGCCCCCTAAAAAAGGGTTGCGTCGTAAATGCTCGAGCAAAAGTCGTCCTTCCCCCTGAATGGTGCTCGTTCACAACGAAAGGCGTGCACTTCTGCCTCCAACGAAAGGGCTGCACGCATTCGGCCTTGGTATGTCTAAGTGCCATTAGACCGACCCCAACCCAAAGTTTTTTTAATTAATAAATAATTCATTGCCATTCACATCCCAAATTTTTCCAGAGATAATCAACCCAATAAAGCAGTGTGAAATATTTATTCATGGCCATTATAAATCATTTAGAAATGCAGAAAAATTTATAAAATACAAACAATTTTTAAGGACTTCTTAAATCAGAGCTTGCAGTTCCACCCCTTTATTCTAGTTAAATACCAGGCTATTAGAAAATATGACTTTGGAGCTAACTATGCTAGCAGTTACAAACAGGTAGTCCAACCTACCGGAAGACACAAAGAACAATCTAGCCTAGTTTAGTTTAGTTCAGTTGTATCAATGTCCCGTTAGGGCTATTTTGGGACGTACCTCGTCATTTTAAACCACGGTCAGATGATGAGGACAACAACAGAGTTGGCAATTCCCTCTCCCCACCAAGGAAAGGACGTTTGGCCTGAGAGATTTAACGTGCAAGAGACCCCCTCAAACGACGGTTCTTCGGTGAAATCAATTTTCAAACCTGAAATCCTCCGGTTTCAAAGCCGAGATTTTACCTCCAGGCCACCGCAACCCCAGAGAAAATCTAGCAGATGCTATGAAAGCATAGCGAGAAACTTAGGCTTTGTTCCTACAAGCTGTAAATCTTCTAATGGGCCCCCTTGACAATCTCTTGGGGTTTTCTGGGGTGCTCCTGGGTGATGGCTATCCAGTTTACAAGCAATTGTCAATGGAGGAAAGTGTGCTTTGTCTACAAGTTTAAGAAATATCATCGGCCAAGGTACAATCCCCCCTCAGTTTAAAGTCCTGTGCTACAAACTGTGACCACCTTGAATCTGCCACAATTTTTCCTCTATTCCCTCTCTTGTTGTGGATTTCGTTTTAGTTATTTATTATTAATCGCATTTGGCTACCAGCTGGTTAGTTGAGAATATTATTGATATTTCAGTTAAATCATTTTGGTACAATTTAAAGCCCTCTGTCAGACATTACAGCCATGTTGTTTCAGCTGTCTTATAACACATGCTCAGTTCATTGTGCCGATTGGATCTATGTAATGAAGATCGGCCCCATGACATTATAGCACTATTAAAAACATAAATATGCGGTTTGTTTGACGTTTCAATTTCACTATTTTGCAACTCCATTTTTTTAATTGTCTTAAAGGGAACTTAGGTAGCCCTAAAGCAGTGTACTCACAACTCGTGAATCTTCTGATGGGGCACACTTTTCCCTCTTGACCCTCTCATGAGGTTTTCTGGTGTGCTTTGATGTCCGTCCAACTTACCAACAAATGCCAAGTGAGAAACGCATGCCTTGTGTGCAGGCGCAAGGTCGTAGGAAAGCCGCCTGAACCCGCCTTCCAACGACCAGTCCAACGTTCTTCCTTCGACAAATCTTGCTGTTTTCCGGGCTCTTTTGATGCCTGTCAACGCTACCGAAAATTTGTCGGTAAAAAGGGCAAGCATTAAAATAGCCTAGAAAATTACAAGAGGAGTCGAATGGGAAACGCGTGGCAAGCCTGACGAGCCGTAAAAACTACCTTTATGTTTAGTTTAATTCAGTTATATTAAGGTCCCGTTTTGAAGCAACACTAGAGTTACTTTTGACCTCCTCATTTTGAGCCACAGTCAAATGACGAGGACGAACCTGAACTGGCACCTCCTTTTCCACACCACACTAACGGGAGGACCTTTCGCCTGACATATTTAATGTGCAAGAGACCATCTCACACGACGGTTCTTCGAAAGAATTGGGTCTGTCACCTGAACACTTCCGGTTCAGTAGCCGAGACGGGGCCGCGGTGGCCTGGTGGTAAGGCCTCGGCTTCGGAACCGGAGGGTTGTAGGTTCGAGATTCGATTCTGCCGAAGAACCGTCGTGTGAGGGGATCTCTTGCACGTTAAATATGTCAAGCCAAACGTCCTCCCGCTGGTGTGGATAAGGGTGGTGCCAGTTCAGGTGTTCTCTTCGTCATCTGACCGTGGTTTAAAATGACGAGGTCCGTCCTAAAATAACCCTCGTGTTGCTTTACAACGGCACGTTAATATGACTAAAACAAAACCAAAAAACCGAACCGAGACCTCACCATCAGGCCACCGCGACCGACCCTTAAGGAATATCACCGGCCTCGGTACAAACCTCTCAGCTTAAAGTCCTGTTCAAAGACCTGTGACCGCCTTGAATCTGGCATATTTGTCCTCTTTTCCCTCTCTTGTGGTGTTCTGGGGTTCTTTGATGTCTACTCATTTTACCAATAATCTCCAGTAAACTCTGGATCACCGCCCACAGGTGAGGGTGGCCCTACTTTGCGTCGTCTGGTAGATTTATGACCATATTGGTAAGGCCACAGGTCGACGGAACCAGGCTTTCGTATTCATTCCGGATGGTGAGAACTGGAAGCTTTTATCCTTTTGCCTGAACACCTCGGTGGGGGGATACCTCGAAATGAGGATGAGACGCTTCCGTTATGGTGGCTGGATCTCGCCAATCCGGTGGGTACAATAATAGGTGGGTGTTATGGCCCTCCCATCGATGACGGGACGTTAAAGGTTGTACCTTGACCGGTGATGGCCCTTAAGATTACACCACAGTTCCCGCCAGTGTTGCTGTTAAAGCAGTCCGATCATTCAATCTTGCGAGGTTAATCCCCGTGCCTTATGGTGGGTCGGAGGTCAGTGATATGAATCATCAACTGATGATTGTATTTTTCACACCATACACTCACTAAACAAAAAGAACTTGACTGTGGAAATCCATAACAATACTTTTTAAGAATTTTTTCTTATTTTTTAATCATTGTATGATATGCCAATTTTTAGGTATCCGACTACGTTAAAAACTCTGGTTTTCGGTCATATTGGAGAATTTATTTCTATTGTTTTTTCTTAAATTCAGAATTTCCTCTTTCCAAAACACTCCATCTTCTAGACAAAGGAAGCATGACCTATCATACAGGGGAATTTTAAGCAAAACATATATTTCAGCTAAACACTTTCATTAATTTTCCCCACACTTTAATGTTCATAAAAATTCTCCGCCGTTAACATTATATCTTAAAAACTAACAGAGGTATTTAATTAAAAAATTCAACGTGTGTTATAAATAATATGTTGAATGAAATGAATGAAAAGCTTTAGTGTTGGACAAATATGTTTTCATTTATAGGTGTTTTTTAGAAAATTTATGTTGTGAATTTATGAAAAAAATACATATATAAGTATATTTTTACTTAACTGTTTTGTATATCAAAATTTTTCTTAGATTTTGATTCATTTCATTCATTATTATATTCTATAACTTATAAGCGAAGAAAAATAGGATTTCTGAGTTACAATTTTATGTAGAATGTTTACCGTTTTGGTTCAATTTCATTAAAATTTACAACAAATTTTCTTATTTCTTAAAATCTATTATGTTTTTTAATAATTTTGGTGTATTTATAGTATTTTGTATCATAATTGTCAATACATCTAAAAACAATAGTTTTAAATAGTTTATAAAAAATTCAAATTTTCAAATTTTTTCCCTTCGAACGTAGTCGGATACCTTAAATAAAAAAACAACAACACGCATCTCATAAAAATAAACTGTCGCGAAATAAAAACTAGATTAATAATTAGTAAAATGGAGATACCATTAGAGAAAGGTGCTTTGTCTCCTTTATTCATCTCATGAAGGAGAGCCATCTCATTTAAATAATGCTCCAGGAGAGTCACAATGCTCAAATATGCATGACATTTAATTATGATCCAATAATTTAATTTAAAGTATTCGCCGAATTTAAAACGATTGCATTCATTCCGAGAAAATTCAGTTTATTATTTATTAGTCAAGAGCGTAGTATTAATTATAGGTTGCGACTTTGATCTTATTGCGGAAATTCCGTTTAGAGAAATGCACTTCAACTTCAACCTTCTTTGCGAAATCTCTGCTTTAAGCAGTAAATTAAGAAAATAAATTAAGAACCAGTCTCTCTCTCTATATAAAGGTGATTTGTATTGAAATAAATTAATTCGATTTGCATTTCCTTTATTTCTTAATAATTGGAGAAATCACAAGATTCTTGTTTTCATGTGAGAACAAGATGTTGTTTTCACTTGAGGTTTTTTATAGCCTCAAAATGTGAAGGTAACAAATTGTTGAACCTTAAAATGAGTAGGCAACAAATTGGCGATTTATCCCTTTCCATTTTGGTGTAGGTATTCACAGTATAGCTTTTAAAATATACATCGTCTGCTTATGTAGTTTTATTTTGGAGTCGGATTTCACAGTATTGTTTCTCCATTATCTATCGTCTGCTAATGTAGTTTTATTTTGGAGTCGGATTTCACAGTATTGTTT